>LZPO01097703.1:16957-59157 GCA_001675575.1 Neotoma lepida
AGGAAGGGAGCGACGAAGGCCTAATCTCTTCCTCTGTGCCAAAGGCCTCCCCACAAAAGCCTTCCTGGTCCTTCTCGTCCTCACCGACCTTGGCATCCCAATCTCCCCTATTCTGCATCATATACCAGCTTTCCAGTCCAGAGCCATGAACCACACTGGTGATTCACTCTCTCATTTCTTGCCAGGAACATCTTCAAAGGCTTTGGAACCTGGGTTTTGACTCTGGTTCTGCTGCTAATTGGTAGGTGACCTTGGCAAGTCCTCCCAGTTCTCTGGACCATTCCACAACCGCCTATACACCCCATGTTTTCTCACCCTAATGCTTGGAGACACNCTGCCTCTTCCTCTTTTCCCCACAAATGTCCAATAGCAGCTAGGCCCTCCACCTAGCATCTCCTGTCTGGNACACACATGACCACAGCAGGAGTGGTGCCACTTGTTCACATGGCATTGCTGAGTACATGTTCACCAGGCAAGTTACCACTAGGAGATAGGGCTTGTCAGAGAAACACTTGGACAGGACACTCAGAGGGAAATCTTCGAAACAGCTAATGGAGAAGGCTTCCCTGGTGTGAAATCCCTNTGATTTCAGTGTGGACCACTGTTNACTAACAGCTACTGTCCACAGTGATTTTCCAATCCACAGAACAAAATTAGCACTTTTGTGTCTACTATTTTGTGAGACCCTACNGTGTGCTAGGAACACATCATCCATGATTCTGACACTTCACAGAGAATACATTTCTCTTTCTCAGATGAACAAACTGAACTCAGAATTAAAATGACTTACTCAGTCTCTACCTAGAGCCACTCAGACCCCGGGGTGCCAGAAGATCCTGAGGCCAGATCTACCTCCAGACCATACTGGCCCAGAGAGACACTTAGCATGACACCGGTCCCGCCCACACCCGATTCCACATACTGGCATCTACATGTCAAAGCCCTTGGTGAAGGCAGGGCTGTGTGGAACTGTTCATGACTATTAAATGTGGAAATTCCTTCAAAGCAAGGCTGTGGCAGCTGAGTAAGGCTCTTTCTCAGCTGAAAATCTGTTCCTTTTGTGGAGAATAAAAGGTAGGGGGCCGGTTTCTGAATACCAAGGTTCTGAATGGAACTGCCTGGCCTATCACACAACCTCCAGCTGGTCTGTATGTGGGGACAGATGTGCCATGCAAGGCGCACAATGAGAAGTGGGGATAGGTCACATGGGTCAGATCGCAAGAGAGCGGGCAGTGATCACAGGCCAATTGTGACTCAGGCCCTGCCGTGAAGGAAAAAAGGAAAGCTGTTCCGGAGTGAGAGGCCAATACATTCATGTGTATACACAGCGTACCTACTACGCCAGNGTCTGGGCATGGGTGCTACAAACGAGGTAGCTATGAAGACTGAGATGCAGCACCTACTGCGCACTTTTCCGTGGGGTGCTATGCGGAGGGATAGACAGAGGCTAAAATAGATGCAGTCTCTATTTCAGAGTCATCTCCCTTCAGCAGCAGCACCACCACAAAACATACATATCATGGTCTATTCTGTGTAGGCAAGGATGCCAGGTTCTTATGGTGCTGATGTACATCTTACGTTNGGATTGGCTGGACTGGATAGCTGAAAAAAATCTCAGCGCAATAAGATGTCTACAGCCTTCTTGGCATTAAAGCCATGTAACTCTACTATAGACAACTAGACACCAAATCATCCGCAGTGCTCACTCGGTNCCTGAGGTGAGCCCAGCGGAATGATGGGAAATGCAAAAGTGTGATGACAGTTTCCTGTACACCTGTAGTGGGNCACCTATGTGCTAGGCCAGACTTCACTTTTATATCACTTCTACAGCACTTGGCATAATCGTCTAAGTATCCCACTGCACAGATGGATAAACTGAGGCTTGAGAATGTTAAGTAGCGGGAAAGGGGAATAAATGGAGTTCAAATTAAGATTGAAGTCTAGTCTTACAGGAAATTGCCTGGCTGTACAAAAATAGGGATCTGAATAATTAAATCATGAGACAACCATACTATGAAAATACATGCAACTGTTAATAAGAAATGAGGCCATTCTACCATAACCGATACTTAAATAATTGCCAAGATCCATTAAGATGGGGGAGGGAACCATGATGCAGAGCTCTGCTTACAGTGTGATCTAAAAATTCCCTGTCGTAAATATTTCTGGAAGGATACACAAGAGACTGCTGATGGTGGCTGGTGGCAAGGATGAGAGGGGGCTGGGACTCGAGAATGTGGTGGGGATGCTTCAGTGTACAACTGTGTGTATTGTTGACAGCTGTTCCCCAACCCACATCCTTACCTATTAAAGGAAACATAAATGTATTAAGTCCTGACTCTTTCCACTTGTCATAAATGTCTTCCTGGCCATCATCCCTGCCTGAGTACTTCTCCAATACTTGAGCAAAGAGGGCAAACCCACTGAGTGGGGCCTGGGGATACTCACTGGTGGTGCAGAGACAGGGTCTCCCTGGTTAGCAGTGAGCTGGGACAATCTGACAGAAGATGGGCAGGTCAGACATGGACCTTGGTGGAGGAGCCCCATCCCATCACCAGGGAAGTTGGGAGGACCTTGCTGCCCACACAAGACTCATGGGTGTTAAGCAGNAAAGNCGGTGGGCTCAGCACAGAGCATGAATACGAATACAATCCGACAAGGGGAGGGTGTCCTTGCAGTCATCCTGTGGAAAACCTCTCTGGTCCCCATCAATACCAGAAGCTTTGGCTGGCTGCCAGCCTCCTCTGCTGCGCTGTTGCACCAATAAATACTTGTTGGCAGATCGATTAAACCATCTAGGAATGACGTCTGGAAATATAGCTTCTTCTGCTTGGCGCAAGTGGATGGGCCTTCACAGCCAGCTAGTCTCCGGATACCATACCTGGGCTTCCACTCTTCATCCAAAAGTCAGTCCTGAACACCAAAGGGTCCCCTGTGCAGAACATCCCCAAAACAGCACAAACCAAACACCCAAGTAAAATGTTTAGCCTAGGGCACAGCCCATGGGTTCCTCTGACAAACAGAACCATTAGTTCCACTGTGTCAATGCTGTTGAGGCCCCGAGGCTGTTGGCCTCCATCTGGGGCTCCTTTCTTCCACCTGTGTGACTCACACCCCATTCACCATATGGGAACTCCAAGACAACACCCTTCTGTTAGCCGAAAGAGGAGCCTTCAGGCCAGGGAGCAATTCTAGACAAGGCCAGGACACCCCAGAGGTNAGTGTCAGAGTAGATGGGGCATCTTGAAGCACACCTGATTCCAAGCNGCCGCAGAGCCATCCTCTGCATCCAGCCTAGCTTCTCAGTGCACTCTGCAGAGTTCTTTGAGGGCAAGGAAGGAAGCAACGGAAGGAGAAAAAGTGACAGTGACAGTATGGCAGGATCTCAGCTCAGGTCACCACAAAGGGCCACAAAGAAAGGTGGAGCNGACTCTCCTGAGTTGTCTCCCCTGCCTTATCTGCTAGGGTCCCCACAAGCGTCTNACACCATTTGCCTCAGCCTGAATTCAGGTTCCTCAGCTATGAGCTGTGTGATTTTGAGCAGNTCANTCGAGCTCACTGGGCATCAATTCCTTCAGAGCGAATGGAAGATGATCATCCATATATTAGCTTAAAGAGTATTTCAATGATTAATTTTATAAAGGCTTAGAAAAGAGCCCAGCAGGATCAGATAGGTCTAGCTAGTGTTACTATTGCTATAACTAGGTTGGCTCTAGACAACTGAGACAGCCTAGTCANGTGCCCGGCTTGGTCTANATACATCTCAGCTACACATTTCTCGGCTCTCTCAGTTGCAGACCTCTGAGCATCCTTCAGGTCTTTGCAGTAAACTNCCAGATGCTAAACCATATCATTCCATGGTGTAGCAAAAGAACAATTCTATCCATGAGAGGTTCCAGGGCATCGTGCATTTGCAAGAGGAAATTGCGTTGCCGGGAGCTCTTGTCCCGTCAAACACGTGCTTCAGAGTTCAGTGTGGTAAGACCTTTTAGGGCTTGCTTTTACAGTCATAAAAATCATAAATTGAAAAAGAGTTATCCATTAACAACTTCCATTGCATTAGCGGAAAATGCTTTACAAAGGCCATTCTTTGTATTCCATTCATGACCCCCGGAACCTCTTTCAGCTCAGCTGGCTGATTGCAGCAATGGGCTCCAGCTACTAGGTGGCTGCTCGGTGCTGGTGTGCCTGATCACCCCAAGCTGAAGAGGGGACACTGAGGATTTNAGGAAGGAGGTCTTTCAGAGAAGTAACCCCAAGGGGCAGCCCTTTTATTCCCAACTATGCTTTCATTGTAATCCTCCAACNCCAGTCAGGTTACCATGTCCACAATCAACAAAGGCTCAGGATTCAACCCACAGATCTTCACAGTGGGTCACCTTCCCAACTCAGGGACTCTGNGGCCAAACTATTTCCCCTCCCTGGGAATTCATGGTGGAATTCAGGCCCAGGTCGCTCTCCACATATACAACACAGCTTTTACCCAATCACTCCCCAGCCCTGGGACTCCACTGTAGCCCCTGGGCTACCACATAGTCAAGGCTTGTCCCAACCTGAGCATCCCTCTCTGCCATCATACCTCTCTCTACCCAAGGTAGAGGAAGCTACTCTTGTCTGGAGAACAGGCTAGCACAATGCCAGACAAACTTACCCGGTCATCAAATAGGAGATGCTACAGGCTTGCATCATGACACCCTACTCCACTAACACAGCCTCTACCCCATACTCTCCTACCTCCGGAATTCTGTTCCAGATTCTGCCAAACTGAAAAACCCCAGCCACTTAGAGAGGATGATGACACCATCCAAAGGACCCATGAGGTCAAAATGCATCAAACACAANGGCCTTTCCCATCCAGCCTCCTGCAGTGCAGGAGACCCCCGACTCTACCAGCCACAAGAGAGCCACAGGGACATGTTAGTGCCTTAGTTTTGCTGTTGAAGACCAAGCAATAGACTGGGGTGGTCAACAACCAAAAGGAAAATCTTTTTTAGGCTTTCACAGCTCCCCCTGCTGTTGGTTTCAGACATTTGATCCTGGCTACCATTGGCGCCGACACTCAAACTAAGAAAGGGATTTCTTGTCCCATTCTACAGATGAGTAAAGTGAATCCTAGGGGACGAGAGTGACTCACTAGAGATAGAACTACTGAACTGGGCATGTACAGAGGTACAGGACACACCCTCCAGAGCTTTGGTGCAAGCCCAGATTAATTCCAGCAGTATGCGTCCTGTTGGACCAGAGTGCTCACTGATGCCTCATCCCTAGGGTTTGCCTCACCATGTCTATCTAAGAGGATTCCAGACACTTCCCACAAGGCACCATGATGGTCACTCTGCTCAGAGCAGACTCATCTGCTCCAGGGTTTTACAGTTAAACAACAACAACAAAAAAAAATGGGGCATCATTCCACCATTAATCTTAGTCCAACAACCACAGCGACAAATACCAGTAAAAATGCTGCCAATTATACCAGAGTTGGGAGGTCCAGCCACTTTTGTGTTGGCTTGCCACGCTTGAACTGTCAGCTCACATTTTGCTCAAGCAAACATACGAGTCAAACCTTGCCTGTGGTTCCTTCTCTGGAGTGTTACTCTTGGGCTCTCAACTGAAGAGGGTGAACACAGGAAAATGGTTGGTCTCAGAGGCCAACATACCTGGTGGGGGGTGCTGCTTATGGTTCTGGAGCTCTGTGTTTCAGGGTTTTAGTTTGCTTNTTTGTTTTTGTTTTCTCTGTCTTTCAAAAAAAGAAAAAGGGGTCTGGAATCAGCCACACTGGCTGGCAATTATATCTGTCATTTAAAATGAACCCTGGAATTTGNGCTGCAAGCAGTCATTCTGTAAGTTTTGGTAGGGGTGTGGGAGGAAGTCTACAGGTGGGTGCTGGTGGACTGGTACATTAGTCACTTTTCTNACTGCTATGACCTAACACCTGACAAGGAGGGACTTAAGGGTAAGCTCATCTTGGCTTAGGTTTAAGAAGGTATAAGGTCCCCATGATAAGGAAAGCATAGCAAACAGAAGGAGTAGGAGGCAGCTGGTCACATGACATCTGCAGTCAGGAAGCAGAGAGCGGACATAAAGTGGACTCAGGCTATAAAAACTCAAGATCCACCCCCCGCCCCCTATGATCAACTTCCTCCTACAAGGTCCACTTCCTAAAGGGGTGAGTATTCAAACGATGGGGGATATTTCATGTTTAAATCACAATAGCTGGTATGTGTGAGCAAGGCCAACAAAGTGCTGGGATTCAAGATGGCCCATGTNGCTACGTGCGCCTTTCCAGGAGGCTACCCTTCTTCTCCCTGCCTTTGCCTCCCGAGTGCTGGGATTAAAGATGTGCACCACCACCACCGGGCATTATCGTGACTTTTAAACCGCCTCACAAGTTATGCATTTTGAATAAAGGAGGGTTTCATGTTGCTGGAGTGAAACCCAGCAGCCCATAGAGGAGTTCCACTCCACCACACAGTTTTTAGCAGTTGCTGGGACAGTTCATAGTATCTAGATTTCTGGTTGTCTGGAAAAACAGAAAAATTCCCTGGTCCAGGGCTTCGTTTCCACACGGCCACAGCCAGCTGGAGGTGAGAGTAGTTTACCTCCTTTGACAGCTGCCAGAAGGAGCTGGGATTTGGGTGTTCAGATCTGCATATAGTAGGGGCGATAAATGACAGCTGCTAACACTACTTCTTGTTTAATAGCTGGATTCCCACCCAGGAACTGGGCAATGGTAAGATGCTCTTCAGCTGTGACTAGGTTGGGTCATTCATAAATCTCTTTAGCACTCACAGCCCTTATCAAGTGCATTGACTGTTCTAAGCACACATATGATCCTATGGGACCCTCCGAAGTGCCCTTAGTTGGAGTATGGCCATATGACCCTCTTGAGTGCNTTGAGTTAGATTATGTCCATGTGCCATTTGCTGATAGGAAAATGCAGGCATAGCCTCCTAATTGCCAAGCCTTCAACGAAGACAGCATTCTAAACCATGCCCTGACCACTGCTGAAAACTGCAGGATTCCCCAACTGCTGCTCTACCTACCTACCCCAACTGCTTCCCCTCTCCCCAACTCTCCTGGGGCCTCTACACCCCTTGCCACCTAGGCCAGCACACTTACGGTCAAGGCCATTGATGTAGCGCATGGTGACTTCGCAGTGGCCCCATACGGCACTCACCACCGGGTACAGTTTCTTGCCCTTGAGGCCACGGAAGGCCACTCCCAGGTACTGGCCATCCACGATGAAGCTGAGTGTGCCCTCGTCCATGTCCAAGACGACCAATAAGGAATCTGGCAGAGCGAAGGCCTCATCCGGCCCCAGGAAAGCAGGGTATGCCACCCCAGGCCGGTTCTTGCCATCGTGGTAGAGGCGGCTGCGGCCCAAGTCCCAGCCCCACGACTCNGAGTCGCTGCCCACCAGTGCGGTGTAACCCACTGAGTGCAAAGGGGCACGGGCTGTGGCCACGCCCACCACAGCATGGGTGCCTCGCTGCCTAGCCGGCCAGTGGATCTGCCATGCGTGCAGGCCCCGAGCATGGCCCACCTTGCCACGGATGCCATCCGTGCTCTGGGCCACCGGGTGGCGGTGAAAGGTGAGGCGGTCGTCATCCTTGACGAAGACATTAAGTGAGCGGTCCTCGGGGTTCCACGCGTGTCTCAGCTGCACAGCCAGCCCTGCCGCAGGCATGTCCAGCAGCTGGTCTAGCCGCGCTGGCCGCCCGGGCTCTGAGCCTCGAAGCTCCCGCTTGGCTGGCCGAAGCGTTGGCTCTCGCACCTCCACAGACTTGAGGCTCCCAGAGAGCTTCTGACCCATGGCTCACTATGGGGAGGGGACCACTGCGGGCCACTGCTACCTTGCNGGAGCCTCCACTCCCTGCAGCCAGGGATGGACCCCGGNGCTGAGAACCAGGCTTCCTGATGGTTGATCTCCACAGCCTCTGCTGGGCTGTGGCAGGGGCCCAAGCTCCTGGAAGGAAGCAAAGGGCACAGGTTATGACAGACACATTAACAGCCAGCTACTCCTCCCTTTATTTATGCCCAGGCCTTGGTAGGGCCCTTTGCAAGCCCCTACCNCATAATTAATGTGCATAATAATTAATGATACTTCATATCTGGTACTTTCCAAGTATATGAGATATGGCAGACACTGTCCTTAGTGATTAAGGTTTCTCCGTTCATCTAAATCTTAAAGAGGTCAGTGATTAGCCAGTCTCACAGGTAATAAGTGACTGAAGCAACAGTCAAACCAGGGTCCTTTGTTCTCAGAGTCTGTTCTGGGCACCAGAGCAACCACTGGAAATCATTGTCGCTATAAGAACTGAACCTCAAGAAATTAGAGTGCTGAGACATGGGGCCATGCACATTTAGCATGTGGCTCATGGGTTTGGAACTCCAGTTGTCTGGAGCTTTAAAAAAAAAAAATCTTAAAATGTAACCAGGTTTGGGAAGCAAGACACAGAGCAAACGTCCAGCAGGGTCACCCAGGGACAAGGATTCCAGCAACTATTTGAGGACAGTGTGTTGTCACCACGGGAAAAGAAACGGCAAAGAAAAAGGAAAAGAGAACTAGTCAGTTCAAACTGTGGAACCAGACAACACTGACACAAATCCCTCTCTANCTTAAGCCTCTCCTGGACTCCACTCTCCTCCTCTGTGTGATGGGANAAAACACCTCCCNCCAGGTGGTATGAGAATCTGAAAGATGATACNATAAAAGCTCAGATCTGGGACTCTGGAGNCAGGTGTCCTCTTGGCTTTGTTCTCCAGGCATCCCACGGGAAATTATTTCTCTTGNATACACCAGTGTTTTCCCTGGGTATAGAAACATCACTGATAACATTAATCCCAGTCAGCATCCCTTAATGCAAAATANTGGTTTTCTAGGAGAAGGAGGAACTGGCCACAGTAAGGTCATTCATGCTCCAGGGATCTTGGGGTGCTTAGATGGCCCTACGTATGGGAAGAGGAAGGTTGAGCTTTGCCCCACCTGACTCCCACNGCTGGNAGAGGACAGGGGTGGGTGTACCTTCTTCTTCCCTAGCCCGAGAGCAACTTGGCTCAGGACAACTTCCCCAAGACAAACAAGAAGACAGGATGCTGCCATGCTCTGTTTTGCCCATCTGTGACTTCCTATTGGTGATGGTTAATCTTCACTGTCAACTTAAGAAGCACCTATGAGATTAGGAAAGCTCACCTCTGGGTATATCTGCCAGGACATTTCNAGAAAGAGTTAACCAAGGGTGGATTGTCCACCCTAAATGTGGGCATCACTATTCCATAGGCTGGTAATTCAGATGAAGTAAAAGGGAGGAAAGAGGAAGCTGCCTACTGTAGGCATATTTTCTTCCGACCTTCCTGGNCACCATCACCATGATGNGAGTTGCTGTGCTGGGCCANGCNCTCTTTGCCATGATAATCAGAAACCTCTGCAATTGCAAGGAAAATAAATCCTTTCTGCTTTAGGCCACTCTGTCAGGCATTCTGTCATAGCACAAAAGGCTGACAAANACAGAAGACTGATGCTGAGATGCAGCTGGTGCTGTGACTAAACCTGACCATGTGGTACAGAAGCACGAGGAACTAGTTTGTCAGGAGAATTCAGAAGAGTTTGCAGAAGCCAACNAGAGATANCCTAGAATGCNGTAAGCACAGCTTAATGGGTGATTCTGAGACCTTAGGGGACCAGGATGCTGAGAGGAATGCCAACCAACAGTCAAGGCATCTCATCCAGTTCCAGGCAGAAGCAATGTCTCATGGGAACTGAACCAAGGCCATTTGTGTTACTCTCTGGCAAAGAAGCTGTGCACATTTTGCCCATGTCTTGAGACTTCACAGAGGCTGAATTTAAAGGTGAAGAATGAATGAATTTGGAGGAGAGAGTCTCAGGGCAGCCCAGTGTTCAGGCTATGACTAAGTTTGGCTCTTCGGCCAGATTCACAGCGAGGTCTGGGAGCAAAATACAAGTAAGAAGATCCAAAGGCTTAAGAAGATACTGGGTGGGTACTACTGACTGTCAACTTGGCAAGACCCAGGATCACCTAGGAGACCAAGCCCTGGTTGTGCTATGGGGGAGTTTCTGGGCTGGCTTGGGNTAGGAAGNCTCACTCTAAAATGTGGGCAGCACCATCCCATAAGCTGGGCCCCTGNCCTGAATANAAAGGTGAGCTGAGCCAGCATTCATCTCCCTCTTATCTCTCNCNGTGGGTGCAATCTGCCCNACAGTCCTGCTATCCAGCTTTCTCCACCATGACCAACTGTACCAAGCTGTAACAAACCCTTTCCTTAAGTTGCTTTTGTCAGGGTTGCAACAGCAGTGAGAACTGTAACAAATACAGAAGCCACAGCAGTGTGGCCTCTAAAGAGATTAGAGCAGCGGTTCTCAACCTTTCTAATGCTGCGACCCTTTAAAACAGTTCGTCATGCTGTGGTGACCCCCTCCCCCCAACCATAGAACTCTTTCCATTGCTACTTCATAACTGTAATTTCGTTACTGTTACAAAGTAACAACATAAGTAAATACCTGATATGCAGGATATCTGATATACGACCTCTGTGGAGAAGGTGTCGTGACCCACAGGTTGAGAAATACTGGGCTAGTGCCATTATAGAAGGACATCAGGACAACTAGAAAGATGCCTTGAGAGCATCTCAGGAATTGGCTCAAGAGTGTGAAGGTTTTCATTTATTTGAAAGATTCTGCCCCAAGAAGAGAACTCCAGGATACCCTCCCTGCCTGCACCAGGTACCTAGGAAATAGTCTCTGTTTTCAATCATCAAGGCACTCAGAGGCCATGACCCAAAGATGCTCTGGCTATTGCTTGAGGAGGTGGCAAATCTAGCATTATCCACCACGCTGGTTTTGCAGGCATGCAGAATGCAAGAACTATTGCATCATGGAGGCTTAAACCTAAATTACAAAGGAAGGCCTAGGTGGCTNGACAGCCTGTGACAGATGTGGAACCCCTGTGGGCAAGGAATTCCCAGGAAAAGTCAAGTGACTCTTCCAAGAAGGTGACGCTTGAAACTGTGAACGTGAAGCCAAAGACGGCAGGAAGGTGGGATGTCTGCTGAAGGAGGCAGCAGGCAGTGAGCAGAGACAGCCAACAGAGANGCCAGGTGATCTACAAATGACCAGGTCATAGGACCAAGAGTGCTTAGGGCCTTCCAGAGCTGACATCATGAAGCCTCGTGCCCCACGTTTTCCCTAAGAGCTTTCAGTCTTGTTTTGACTCGTCCTTTCCACTCCCCAACGCTGTCTATTGAAATGGGGATGTTTAGTCTGTGTCATCGTATCTTGGAAGCATGTGACTTGTTTTTGATTTTGCAGGGAGGGGCCCACAGCTGCATGTGTGCATGGAGGTTCAAAGGATAATTTGGACTTGAACAATGTTGCAACTGTTGAGACTTTGGGGATACATGAGAGTGACTAAATGCATTTTAAGGCATTATGAGATAGAATTGGGCCTTTTGGGAGCCAGAGATGAAATGTTGTAGCTTGAATGTTAATTGGTAAGAGGTAAACTTGTGATAGTTAATTCTTTTTCTTGAATGTATGTGCACACACCTGTGTGTGTGTGTGTGTGTGTGTGTTTGTAAGTACAGGTGCATGCGTGTATGAGGGTGTATATGCACATATGTGTGTAAGTACCCAGAGGTCAACCTTGAATGTATTCTTCAGGTGCCATCTGCCTTATTTATTAAATAAGGGTCTCTCATTGGCCTGGAACTCACTGAATAGGCTAAGCTGGCTNACCAACAAATCCCAGAGATCTATCACCTTTTCCACATCCCCAGGGCTGGAATTACAAGTACAAACCACCATGCCTGGCTTTTTTTACATAGCTTCTGGGGATCAAGCTCNGGTCCTTGTGTTTGTATAGCAAACATTTTACCACCTGAGCCATCTCCCTGGACCCACGATAATCTTGAGTGTCAACTTAACTGGATTGAGACGTGCCTGGGANGATAGACAGGTGCACCTCGGGTACTGCTGCCGGCATTCCCTGTGTGCTCCGGGCCTCTGCTATCCGCCCGCCTCCACCGTCAGATCCACCCGCCTCCTACACATCGTCTCTGCCACAGTGAACTGAAACTCTGGGACTGTGAGCCAAAACAAATCCTTCTCCCCTCAGGCTGTTTTCTCAGGTGTTTTGTCTAATGCCCCACCCAGACAGAAGCACACCCCAACCAAAGGGCAGAAGGGAAGGAAGGACCCCCGCTGCCACTCAGCGTGGACACACATGTTTTGGATTTCTTTTTTAACCCTTCAGTTTGAGTCTCAGCCCCCACGTTCTTCCCTTTCTGTTGTCAGGCTGCAACTGGTATCAACTCTGTTTGGAAAAGTTCTGGGTAATGTTTGATCTGAGAGAATACTCGATCACAAAAATTCCCAACACTCGATAGTTTAAGGGCGGCAGAATAAAATTACTCACGTTCTTATCTGAAATCGCCCAAAATCAAGGAGAAAGAGAAAGAGAAAGGCAAAGGTCCTCTTCAGCAAAACCGAACACGTTTGTAACCCAAACCCCAGCTAAGGAGGGAAGGCTGCCAAACACAGTCAGAGGCGGCCAGGAGCAGCCAAGATCAAAGCTGGTCCAAAACACCTCGAGAAGGCACCTTGCGGGTCAGGGCTGTGGGAAAGCCTTCAGAGCAGGCCAGCAGCTGGGATTCCTGAAGGAAGAATCCAAGGGTCTAATCAAGAGCATTGGGCACAGGATGTGCAGTCTAGTGTCAAGAGCTGCCTTTGGCCTCTCAGGGAATGGGAAGGCAGGGCAATAGAGGAAACCACAACCTGCCTTCATCACAGGCAGCAGAGGGGAGGCAGGGGGGGAGGAGAGAAGCACACAGCTACAGCTCTCTGCTGACTGAAAAGAAGTAACTACCAAAAGAAATCATCACCCCAGTCATAGAGCAATCCTGCTCTTATTGTAATTTCCAGCACTTCTTCTGCAAAATCCTGATCCAAGACAGCACGCCTCGATCAGCGAGAACCATACCTGGATGTAGTGGAGCTACTGGAGAGTGGCTCAGCCAGTAGGGTGCTTGTCTCCAAGTCTGAAGACCTGAGTTTGATCCCAAGACCCATGGTAGATAGAGAGAACCAATTTCCAAGTTGTTCTCTGACCTCTACGTGCACCAATGTGGCACACTCACACCCCTCCCCCAACCCCATGTCCGCCCTTCCCCCACACCACAAACACAAAATAAGTAAATGTCATTTAAAAATATTAAGATCCTGTCAGAGAAACAAAGGAGAAAAAGAAGGAAAAAAGGCAAGTCAAGAAAAGCCATCATCTAAAGCAGCTGCTGTAAAGCAGCTAGAAACTGTGATCGAATCGATAAACAATCTTTGCAGTTACTCATTTTAGAAGGCAGACAGTCTAAACAAAAGATTACATTCATTCTACATAGTTATTCTAAAGATAACTTCCCCAACTCACAATAAAGCACAAACCTTCTAAACTGTCAGAAGGAAGGCGGCACAAAGTAAAACAGACCATACCCCGGAGGGCTTTGTTTTCAAAAGCTATTGAAGCAAGAAGACATAAAGACATAAGACGTGATAGTAAAACTAAGACCGAAGTAGTAGCCATGTCAACGAACAGTCATAACAATCTCCTCCAAGGCAAAGACTAAAACTAGGAACGAGACAAAATCCCCTGCCACAGACAACACATAAGAGCCATCCCAAAACAAAGTGAGTCAAAGCTCCGAACAGTGCAAGGACAGACACACAGCCAGCTGTGTGCAAGTTCATACCTAGAACAGCCTTAGTATGAGGCAAATAAAGTGGATTTCAAAGCAGAAGTTTTAAATGAAGCGAAGGAGACTATTTTGCAGTCATAAAGGAGTATGATCCACAGCCAAAGATCAAACACGTCAGATGGAGCCCGTAATTCAGAGGAAAAGCTAGAGCGGCTCCAGGGCAGGTGATTTCAATCCCCAGCTTCCAGCTCATGAGTGGTCAGTTGACCAAATGTAATATAGACAGCGAAAAGGCAAAGCCTGCTTAATACGNTAGATCTAACTGATGTGTGGCTTTGTGTTCTGTGTCTCAAAAGCAAAGAACGCATGTTCCTTTGGGTGTTCATGGAACCACCAAAAACTTTACCTGCTTGGCAGNTCATAACTGCCTATAGCTCCAGTTTCAGGGATCTGACACCTTCACAAAGACATACATACAGGCAAAACATGAATGCACGTGGAATAAATTATTAAAAAAACTTTTCCTGCATCTTAGGCCACAAATAAAGCCTCAGAAAGTGAATATGACACCNTATCTGGTAACAAGGGTGGGGTGGGGTGGGGGATATCACAAAATCCTATCACTGAGCATTTTTTAGATTTTCTTTAAACAATTCGGATTTTAAAATTTCATATACAAATGCATGGTATCGAGAAAGTAACAAAAAATTCATCTATCAAATCTGTGGGATGTCTCTGACACAAGGAAGAGGAAGCCTTAGATAGTGTGCTTACAGTAACAATTTTTTTTTACTGTTTTTCATTTATTTTGGGGTGAGGGGCATGCATGCCAAGGTAAGAATGTGGGGATCAGAGGACAATTTAAGGGAATCAGTTCTTTCCTTCCACCACATAGGTACTGGGATCGAACTCAGGTCATCAGGTTTGGTGGTATGTACCTCCACCTTCTGAGTGAGCCATGTCTCCGGACCCCACACCATAATTGGATAGAAAAATAACAGAATTAAGAGAAAATCCAAGAGCTAGTTCGTTTTTGTGGAGAGAGGGATAGAGATCACAAAACTCAAAGAAAACCAATAACTAATCCAATTTAATCAATCCTACTGTGTTTTCTAGTAGCTGTTATTACCTCTTACACAAGCCTATCACATAGCCCTCAATGTGCATAAGGAAGTGGCACTTTCTCTGTGGTTCCTTCTTCCCCAAGCACAGAAGCACACTCTAATCATAAAGATAACAAATTCCCGTTGGTTGGGCAGGGGACCCAAGACACCCAACCAGCACTCCTCCAAACTGTCAAGGTNATTACAAACAAGAAAACGTCAGGAGATNGTGACAAGAGAAAAGGAGCCCCAGGAGACATGAGCACCAAACACAGCACGGGTTCCCTGGTGGGATACTGGAACCAAAAACAGGACTGTAGGCAAAACCAAAAATCATTTGGATAACAATAATGTAGCAATATTGGTTCGTTAATTGTGACGAATATGTAATACCAGTGTAAGAGTTAACTGTAAAGAAGGAGTATGTATGTGGGGTCGGTAAAAGAAGCCTCTCTGTATGTTAGTTTAACCCTCCCCTCCCCTACTCTGCTTTCTCTCTCTTTTCCTCCCATATTGAAGATTGAACCAGGGCCTCATGCAGCTATGTAAGTGTTGGTTTAGTATTTCTATAAGTCTAAAATTATTCAAAAAGTAAACCTTGTAATTAAATCTTCAATCAGTTTCTCAATTTGTGGAATACCAAAAATGTACACTAACCAAACTTTACCACTTACCTTATGAACTCCTAATCTAATACATTTAGATGCATTTCATTTTTCATTGTTGTTGTTTTGTTTTTTGAGACAGGGTTTCTCTGTGTAGCCCTGGCTGTCCTGGAACTCGCTTTGTAGCCCAGGCTGGCCTCGAACTCACTGAGATCCACCTGCCTCTGCCTCCTGGGTGCTGGGATTAAAGGCGTGCGCCAGCNCCACCCAGGANGAAACAACTTTTAACTGCAGTGGAAAGCCATTTTTTTGTCTATCAGATTATAAAGGTCCAAAAGATGAATGGCTCCTTGCAGGAGGTACAGAAGAGCTGACAGCCGGTACATCATGGAACTGAATGTATTCTGGTCAACTCAGTGGATGGTAAATTAGCTCCATCTTTCAAAATGGCAAATGGACCTAATCTAGCAACTTCACTTTCCCCATTNATTCAGCTATATTCTCAATTGTGCACAACAACATTTACACATTGTGCACACTCAACATTGTTTCAAAAGTAAAATATTGAGGAAAAGCAAATAGAAGGCAGATTAAACTAATGATCAACGTACCTGCTGTGGCTTGAGTGTGAAATGTCCCCATAGGGGGACATTCCTGTGTGTGAACACTTGAGTCTCAGGTGGCAGCACTATTTGGGAAGTCTGTGGAATCTTTAGGAGACAGAACTCTTTGAAGAAAATGAGCCAGGGTGGGGGGAGTCTTGAGGTTTTTATAGCCCAATTCCACTTCCTAACCACTCTGCTTCCTGACTACAGATGCCATATGACCTGCTGGCTTCCTGTTCCTGCCACCATGCCTTCTCCAGTATGACAGACTGTATCTTCGTGAACTGTAAGCCAAATTAAACTTTTCCTCCCTTAGGTCGCTTCTTGTTAAGTGTTTTACCACACAACAACAAAGAGTAACTAATCCAGGACATTGGCAATGAGAAGTGAGGCCACCGCTGTGACAAATCTGGCCATGTGATAAAGTAGACAAATTTGGGGATTTGTCTTAAGGAGAAATGTGGAAGAGTTTGGAACACTGGGTTACAAAAAACTTTAGAACACTGTAAGTAGGACTTAGCAAAGTATTCTTGTGGGAGTTTGAAAGGCCAGAATCCTAAGAGAAATGTGGGCNGTGGAGGCCCAGCTCATAAGGTGTCAGGGCAGAACAAGGACCCTACTGGGATCTGGGTTGGAGGCCACATGTGAGCTATTCTAGCAAAGAATATGGCTTCACCCTGCCCCTGTCGGGAGAAGTTGGGTGAGGCTGATTCTAAAGTAACAAANGAATGTGTTGGGCAGAGGAAACTTTGAGGAGGGAGAATGGGGTAAAAGATGGGCGCAGAATGCAGCAAAGTGGATATCCCAGGGCAAGGTTAGAAGACAACTTGCTTTTGTCCTCTCACTCTTCCTATTGATTTTACCCAGCCCTTGAGCCTCAACCACACCGTAAGAGAAAACACAGATTTTTGTGTGGGAAGCATGGGGCCTGAATAGGGGGATGCAATTGCAGGACCCAACATGGTTCAAGGACACACCTGTGAGTCTATACAGACTGCCCAAGGATGTAAGCTGGGAGGCAAGAGAGCTTCACCCTGGCACTTTTACAGTTCATTAGAAGACACCTTATGATCCTAGAATGATAGTCTAGGAAACTGGTGAGGGGTGCTGCCCGGTCAAAAAGACACAGCTAAAAGATGGCAGAGCTGGTCCCTTCCTGAACGCAAAGCCTCACCTGCTTCCCATCTCTCTTGCTTCTCTGTCACTACCCTCAAATATCAGCACTAAGAAAGCGATTTCAGATCCAGCCACCATGGCATACAGAGGCCACCACAGCTGTGGCCAAGGCCACCAGCTGTCAGCACCACCTATTAGGTACTAGATTTGCAGGCATGAAAGATACAAGATTAAGTGGGTCATAGGCATTTGCTCCATGCTCCACAGAGCCACTGAAACCAGGCAATGTGTAGCAGGATCAGAGTTCCCACAAAGAGGCCCTGAGAGGCCACTGAATGAAGCTATGAAGATAAAGCCTATGGATGCAGTGGCAAACCCACGATNTTACAGATGTCAGTCAGTCTGCCAGCTTCCCACAGGCACTATGAGGCAGACAGCGTGCTCCTTCATTCAAAGGAGGACACAGCTTCAGAGGCATGGCATAATGTGAACCGAGGTCACATAACTANTTAAACAGCAGACCTAGGGTGGCTGGATGGGCAAGCCTAGGCTATCACATCATCCTCTGTTTAGAACAGTTCCCTCCAGGGCATTGTCATCACTCTACACGACTGACCCCCCCTTTTTATATCCACTTACACAGCATGACAACTTTGCAGATGTCCCCAAGTATTCCTTGGGACAGCTCTTTACCAGCTCTTGACTGTCCCATGCTGGGTCATTCTGGCAGAGTCTCCCTCCAAGTTTTTATCCCTATTAGTGACAGACAGGGCTCCTGACGTTTGAGGTATAACAAGGTNGGCATATAAATAGACTGTCCTTTCACTGCTGCCCGGTGCAGGGTCTTCACGTGCATTAATGTCAAGGCACTAAAGAAAACAGACAGCAGCAGTACTACATAACACAAGCCAGGGGACCTAGGTTGGTTGTATTCTGCCTATCTGCTGGGCCCTGGGCAAGGACTTAACTTCTGAGACTCATCACTAAAGCACTGTTGACTCCCTGTTTGCCTTTCCTGCCTTCACAATGGCGGGAACTGTTATCAGTAGCCTCCTCATCAGGAATCCTGGGAAGGACAAGGGGCCCTTTAAGTTTTCTGTGTCACCTGCCATTGCCGTAGCATTCTGCTATGGAGTGAATGTCTGTACTAAGTGCCCAGAATTCACAGTGTGGAGGTATTTGGAGGCAGGGTCCTAGCATGGTGGCTTCTTTCACCTCTTTTGGGAAACCTGCCCTGGTCCTCCGAGTCTCTAGAGGACTACTCTAACTTCTGTATACCCCAGACTAGTCCAGAGGGACATCTTTCGGGACCTGGTCATCTGCTTTTTGCTAAGGCCACCAACCCAGAAGCAAAAGCTACCCCTACACTTCTGTGTCCCCCAGGAAGCACCTCCTGTCTTGAGAAATACAGGGACCACACAGAGCAGGAACACAGGTAGGCTGTTGTGAAGAGGCATCCAGCTCCCAGAGGCTTTCTCAGAGAATGGAGCAAGGAAAGAGCCAGGGAGGGCACCAGTGAGGACACACGGCACTGTACATGCCATCTTCTCTGAACATCTGGTTCTTGACTATAATCTGCTGGTTTCTTCCATAGATACTGTTCTCCACCTCCTTTGCTTCATTTATTCATTCAACAAACACTTAGGAAATGCCCAGTGTGTGCCAGGCACTCTGCAGCTGAGAGCTGGGGACACAACAATGACTCTACCATGCTTAGTCCCTACTCCCTCCCTCTAGCCAACCACATTTGTTCTCTCATTTCTATTGCAGCATGTGGCCCATGGCCAGGCACACAGGCCATAACAATAGAATCTAACTTCCTGATGGGAATAAACCCAATAAGCAGCAGGCACACTGAAGCACACCAAAGAGTACCGAATCCACTTCCCAAACCAAACTGAATGTTTGTGCCATGCTCCAATGGNGACGCTTAAAGACATTATCTGGAGTATCCGCTTCATTCGGGGGCTTCAATCATGACCGAGCAGGAAAACAAAAACTCAGAATGCCGATGGCCCTTCCCGGGACCCTAGTGGGTGTTACTACTCAGCAGGGCAATGAGGCAGCGTGAAGCAGCCTTACCACACTGTTCCAAAAGCCTCAGTGCTTTGCATATGATATCGCACTTTCCATAGTCAAGTAAGTCTCAAAAGGTCTGGCTGACTGGGCTTAAGAGGGGAGGGGTCTGTCTCCAAGGACCCTGATAACTGTAGGCATTTGGTGATGGCTGAGTGACATGCCCTCCCTTCAGTGTGGCCTTGGGGTTTAGCCATGCTGGGGTCAGGGACCAGGGCAAGTTTCATACCTTCCTTTAACTAGCGGTAATGATGTGCCCCTAGGGATCCACAGCTATAGGAACATATGAAATCCAATTAGTTCCCTCTAGGGAAATGCACCCCAGAGGGGTCAGAACCAGTGACAGCTGTGAATAACGACAAGGTCTGCAAGAGCAAGGCGGTTTGACACCACTAAACTTCCTTTAGTAGATGGAAAGGTACATTCATAATAACAAACAAGACTGGACCACGCTTTCTGCTTACACCCTCCTAAGGATTTTAAGAGAAGGTTCAAACTTTAACCCTCCCAGAATGTTCCACAGTACTTTCCCAGCCCACAACCCTCACTGAACCCCTTTCTCCATCTCCCTGGCTGGTTGCCACTGTCCCTCCCTGTCTCTGCACACCTCCNTCATGTGCTATCTGAGAAATTCCACTCGGCTTGGCCATCCACAGCTCTTGGACAAACACCTCCCCNGACTGGCTCCAGGCTCTCAGAGGCCCTGTGCTTGTCCCCACCACAACACCTAACCTGAGGAGCCAGACTGGGACACCTCCAGAACAGGAGCTGAGTTTCCCGGGTTGAGTTCCCAGGACTTCATCCACAAGGGTCTGGTATAGAGAAAATTGTGGGCGGATGACTTGGCAATTGCAGTGTGAATAAATGAGTAAAGNATCANGCTACCTCAGACTCTTCCCGACGGCTACCTCAGGGTTAATGAGACCTGCCTGGTCCAGGAGCCTATGGACTACTTGTAAGCTTTTCTTGCTACAAACACTAAATTGGATGGGTATCTTATTAAAAGATGATCACTCAGAATGAACCTACCAGCAGTGAATCAACTATGGAACCCCCAGGGCTTTAATCACAGATGTCCACTAGATTTTCCCATAATACACAGGGAGCTCACTCTACAACTGGCTAGGCCAGCCTTTCTCCCCCAGCACTCACAAAAGCAGCCATCTGTCCAGTCCAGGTGACTCCTGACTCCTGCCGCTCCCATCTTCCTAGAGCTCAATCAATGAGGCTTCCCCAGCCTCCCCTCCTCCTGGGGTTTCCATGGGAATCCTCCTCCCACACAGAGTCAGAGGCTCCTGGGATGAAAGCTCAGCTGTCAGTGAGCAAGAAGAGCAGGCGCTGGGAGGCAGGAGGCTTGCTGGATGGTGGTGACCAGGCCAGCATGCTCTCCAAGGTCATTTGAAAGAGACGTAGATTAGATTCAGTGGGACCATGTGCAGTCCTGGTCAGTGGTGTAGCTGCCCTGGGTACCCGTGGTTTGGTTTTGTAGTACAGCTGTCCTCTGTGAGGCCCAGCATTGGTTCAAGCTGGGGCAAAGCATGACAAAAGAGGCTGAGGAGGGGCTGCCAGGGGAACCCTCTAGGAAAACATGTATTAAAAGAACTCAGTAGTCTGCATGTCTAACCTCTCTTTTATCTCCTAAGATGAGCGTAACTCACTGGACATAAGCGCTTGTCTGAAACCAGGTTTCCTCAAAGAAAAGTAGAGCCATTCAAGCACCNGGGTTAATCTAGAGGATTGCAGTGGGGACTTGTGAACTCCTCTGGTAAGCCTGGGGCATCTTTTTGGGCGTGCTGCACACACCAGGCTTGGAAAGAGGAAGGGAGGAGAAGGAAGTTGCAGGCAGACAGGAGGGGCTTGCCTGTGAGAGGCGCTCCAGCCCTAGGACTCTTATTATTCCCTCACTTATAGCACAGACTGTGCTATGGCTAACAGGTGGGATATCCTTATGGGCCAGCTAACTGGGCCAAGCTCACTCATTTCTGGAAAGGGCAGAGGTGCGGTCCATCATAAACACAATTCACAGGATCATAACCCATGAAGGCGGTGATGGCACTGCCCTGCACTACTCCTGCATGTAATGCATGGCACTCAGAGAAGCAGAGTGTCCACACCGACTGTCCTGCCTGCTCGATCCGTGCAACACCTCAAGGCAGCATCTCAGACTCTTTCCCCTCCCCTCTGTCTATCCTTTCTTTGCCCTTCCATCCCTCTGCAGATGTCTCTAGCCCTGCTGCCCTCCCTCACCGAGCCTCTGGCCATTCTAGATGCTCCATTGGGTGACCCCGTCATGCTTCTTTCCATTCCAAGCCTTCCACTGAGCAC
Organism: Neotoma lepida; assembly: GCA_001675575.1. NCBI lineage: Eukaryota > Metazoa > Chordata > Mammalia > Rodentia > Cricetidae > Neotoma > Neotoma lepida. The sequence continues at coordinate 38,492 of LZPO01097703.1, forward strand.
ATGGCCACCTTCCCAACACTGTGACACATCTGCGAATCACATGTCCTGGGCTGAGCTCAGCCTCTTCCATCTCCATAATCCAGGTTCCTCCCTGTCTGTCGCTCTCACTCAATACCTTCTACTTCCCCGTGGTCTCCACCTTAGTGGGAGCAGTCTCCTGGGGAAGGCCTGTGACTCTCATCTTTGAACTCTAACCCACCCACCTTGCTGCCAAGAGGCTTAAATCCAATCAAGCTGCCCATCACCTGTTCATTCAAACATGCACCCCTTGAGCTGACAGCCAAGGGCTTCTCAGTCGGTTAACCTCTCCTGATAGTCTTTCCAGCCAGTGATACCAGGCTCTTAGGTCAGCTTACCCCTTCTTACCCCAAGCTTCCGGGACTCACTCACCTACACTGCCTACTGACATTCTCTAACTCCTCTATGCACCCACCATGGCACCCTCCCTTCATCTCTCTGTCCCACGATGCCATCCTAACAATCCAGTCCCATGGATGTCTCCTGCATCATATGCCACTTTCTAGAAGGCTAACCAGTGCCCAGCTAATTGCCACCCATCTTCTAGGCCAGTCCTGTGCACACTATCTGTCTGCATTAAGAAGTACCTGTCAGAGCCAGTGATGGGACACACCTGGAGGGGTCTGGAAGAGTGAGAGTTTGAGGCCAGCCTGGGCTACATACACTATGAGTTCTAGTCCAGCATGGGCTGTAAGGTGAGAGAGAGAAAAATTAGAAGAAGAAATGCTTGTTGGACTGAATAATTTGTGTTTTTACCAACAAGATTTTTTTTTCACAGCTAACATATACATTAAATTCCACATTCAACCTGTGAAGCAAGAATCTCGTGCAATCAACGCTCCACAAAGTTTATGACAGCTCATTTGGGGTCTTTCCCAAAGGATGGGCCAGACAGCTGCTTCCTGCAGCCTCGGAACAGACGCCTGTAACTGAGCAGCAGCAGGAAAGCCAGGCAGCTCATGTAGGGACCATGTTTTATTTAAATGTGCTGCTAGATTTTTAATTTTTTATTATTGATCTTTTTGCCAAGTATGAATGATCATGCTCACACAAGTTAAGTGCATACATTAAGTGTCTTTTTTTTTTTTAAATGATTACCAGGAAAGACTTCTGATGACTTAGACCTAGGTCCTTCTACCCTCCTGATTTTCCACATCTAGTTTCTTGTTCTATCTAGGGAGCTCCTGGAGATCTTTTGTTACCGTGCCAACAGAGGAGGGCTCTTTCAGGAGCACTGATGTGTGGCAATGAGCCAGACAGCTTAGAAAAAAATTAACAAACTGGAGCATGGTGAGTTGCACTGGGCCTTCTCCTCAAGGGGCAAAGACCTTGCCTCAGGCCTGAGCCTTAGCCATAACCACATTCTGGGACATGAAGTCTCCAGGACAGGCTTCCATGAAGGATGACAAGGTTCTGGTCCTGTGACCATCTGGGGTCGGGTGGGATGGGAGTGGGAGTCAGGAGAGGAATAAGCCCTGGGAATGTTGGAGCAGAACCAAGATCTTAGACCAGGGTCTCAGGGTGGGAGAGACAAATAATGGAAAAGAAGGGTGGTGTCAGGGTAGGCAGGTCCAGAACCTTTACTCCTGGCAGCCTCGAGGAAGTTCTAACTAGGGAGGAATTTGGTCTGTTTACATTGTTAAGGATAAAAGCTTCTTCCTGGGGAATGGTTATTACTATCTGCTGATCTGATGTCTGAACAATTGAATCCTATGGCTTTCACACACATTTTTCTTACTGAGTGAGGTAAAGCATATAGGTTTTCCGGTTGCTTCTGTTTTACTCTCTGTGTGTGAATTGTCTGTAGTCTTTGTCCTTACTTGTCTTGAAGATTCTTTACACATTTTGGGCTGTGGCTATAGCTCAGGGGTGGAGCACTTCTCTAGCATGCACAAAGCCCTGGGTTCCATTCCCAGCACACACCCCAAATCTGTTCCGAATTGGAAGATATGAAGCCATTGCAATAAGCAATGATTCTTTCCCCAGTATGTCACGTCTTTTGACTGCTTCTGGCAAGTGCTTTGCCTTGCAGATTTTATTTCTATGTCACTGAATGTATCAGTCTTTAAAATCAAAGACAAATGCCAACTGAAGAGAGATTTGGTGGCATGACTGGTGAAGCTAATTTTGTTTACAGATTGCAAAGGCTTACTTTTTTTTTTTACTGCCCTTGCTATGGAAGTTTCAATATGGAATTGGAGTGTGTGTCTTAAGAACTGTGGCCTCCTGTAAAGTATGCTCATATCACACTTTTGACTTTTTTTTTTCTTTCTACAAAGTGGGTTTATTTGTAGCCCTAAACCAATATTGAATGGTTTAGGAAAGGGACTGGAGGGAAGGGTTTGAAGGATCAGCCGTAGTAACAGAAACTGCAGGCTTCAGTTGAAAGACAGAGATGGCAAAGTGAGGAAACAGATCGGAAGCCTCAGAGGTGAGGGCACGGTCGCTTCCCATAGGGCAGGGTGGGAAAAGTGAACTTTCCCCTTACCCACTTCATCACTTCCAGATCTAGACAGGCTCAACAACTGTTGGGGGCAGATGAGTGGGAAGACTAGAGGAGGAGTTTATGCCCAAATCTTGGAGTAGGGGAAGGGAGGGGAGTATGGGAGAGAAGACACAGAAGAGCTACGGACCTTAGAGAACTCGCTCAAGGTCACACCTGCGGACTGGTGCTGGAAGCAGAATTCGAATCCAAGCCCCGGACTGCAGCACCGAGAGTTCTAGAGACGGCCGCACAAATGTGCCCTCCTCTCTCTTCTTGGCTCCACAGCCGGCGGCGCTTGGCCACCGGGCGGTGGGAGCCACACTTCCTGGGCCTCACCAACCAGAGGTTTGGGGTCCCTTGTTTTTCCTGGTTCAACCAGGGTGGGCATATTTGCCATACTCGGGGCTTTGGTTTCCTCCCTGCTTCCAATAGCCCCTCGTCCAGGGCTCCCTGAGCCCCTTATTCTCTCTAAGTTTGTCTCCCAGTCAGGCTGGGGACCGGCGGAGCAGTCAGTCTTCACTGCCCTAGAGTCGGAGATAAACCATACTAATCATCTCCTAGAGAGTGCGAGGCGCTTTACTTCCGCAGCGACGAGCCGACCCCCAGAAATTACTGTCCCCGTCACACAGATGAGACAGCTGCTGCAGCTCTGGGAAGTTGGATGATGTGCTGGAGCTCACAAGGCTAATGTTAACGCTAGCTGATGCCTGACTGAGTGCTTCCTGAGTGCCAGGCGCAGGTCTCCGCACCGCCCTGCAGTTCCTTCCAACACACCAGAAAAAAAGGGCACAATTATCACCCCCATCTTCCCGATGAGGAGACCGAGGTTGTGGTGCTTGGCCCAAGGTCACCCCAGAGAGTGACGGATGTAGGACCGAAACATAGCCGGATGACTCTGGGAGTAATTTTTTGTGTTGTCTCCGCTACACAGCGAAGCAGCGGGTTTCAAACCCATAGTACCAGAGGCTGGCCTCAATGCCCCAGCGCAAACCAACCAGCTTGGATTGCCACAATTCGCAGACATTCCCCCGGACCGCGACCAGAGGGACCCCAAGAGCACCGGGTGTGACCGGTGCCCGGCCGGCGATCACCCTTTAGCAGGAGCTGGAGAACACTTACCATAAAAGAGAGGGCGAGCGCCTGCCCGGGAGGAATCCCCAACGCTGGCAGGTCCGGAACTCCCAGGAGAGAGGTCTGCTGCAGCTGCTGCCCACTCAGGGGCGCCCGAGCGACCCCGCGGATGCTGGCTTCTCCGCCAGCGGCGCGTCCTCTCGGCTTGTACCCNGCAGCAGCGCCCTCTCTCCCCGCAGGGTGCCCTGGAGTTAGGGACGTNCTTGGCGAAGTTGGCGCTTAGGCGCGACAAGAGGGCTCAGAGGTCCGGTCCCGAGTGGTGAAGCGCCCGACTGCACCGATCTCAGGGGGTGCGCGGAAGCACGCGCCCTGGCCGCCCCGAAGCTTGATGCCTGACCTGGAGGGCGGCGAGTCCCGCGCTTAGGGCGCACGGGCCGCACCTCGGCCCCCAGTCCCCAGGGCACCGGGTTTCTTCCCCAGCGCCCCAGGCGCACGCCGCGATGGCTGCAGCGGTGGCCGGGGCCCGAGCTGCGCTGCGCTCATCGCCTTCCCCAGGGACTGGGCGCCTTTGTGCGCGGGGCGCGCCGACTGCCAGGGCCAGCTCTGGATGCTGCAGCCGCCGCCTCCCCCTCCTCCTCCACGGCCGCCCGCTCCCCGCCTTCCCGGCCGGCCGGGAGGCTGCAGCTGAAAGCCGATCCGGCTGAGCTCATCCCTGAAGGCCACTAATCCAATAGCCGCGGAAGGCGCGGCCGCCGGGAACGCCCCTTCCCCCACCATCCCGCGCCCGGGCCGTCCCAGCTCGGGCNGCTGCCGCCTCTGCCACCTTCTGGAGGCCACCAGCTGGCGGGAGTGGGAAGTGGAACCCGCGCCCGCGCCCTTGGGCCGAAGTGGCGCGGACGCCATTCACTCATCCGCCGGCTGGCGGGCCTGGACACTCGCTCACACACTCGCTCATTCATGCGCACGGGTCCTCCTCCCCCATTCATTCAAGCGTGCCTGGAGAGCTAGGGTGGGTGCCTCTGGGGGCGGGGGATGAAGAGAGGAGACACCACNGTCACCAGATAGCTTTGGTGTCTGTACTCAAGGCGTGTGGGAAACAGCGACGGGGAAAGAGAATGGTTTAATATAACCCCTTGCCTTAGGCGCATACATGCCCACACTTTATTTCTGAAGCCAGACTCCAACTCATCTTTCAAAGCCAATTTCATGCCGCACCTGCTCCACGGTGCCTTTCCCCACCCACCTGAAGCCAGAGGGAAGGATCATTGCTTAGAAGGCTACAGGCACTCATGGTGGGCTGCTCCCTAACTAGCTTGAGCTCAGAGATAAGGAAGAGGGCGTGGCCAAAGCGAGGGACCCTCTGTACTTCTCTCATTTGTTTTCTTGAGAAAAGCGAAGGTTCCTGGCCAGGGCAACCTGCTTGCGATCCCAGGGTTGACATCAGGTCCATTCCACAGTCCTAGCTGACCTCACTTCTCTCTGATGGGCTTCGAGCAAAGATTCTAGATCAGGAAGTGTCCATTTTTTTAGACACAGAAGACAAGCACCTGCAATCCAATCCTGTAAGGGAAATGTGTTGACCCGGGCTCTAGAGTTCCTCTCCCAGACCGGAGAGGGCAATTTGAGAATGTTTCCTTGTGGAAGTGGCTGCATGAATTAGCTGTTAGACGCAGAAGGCATCATAGTCTCATGTAGGTACCTGTAACAGCCTGTGTGGTGTGACTGGAGCCAAAGCAGGAGGTAAGATGAAATGGGAGGGGTACTTAGGGTCTTGGAGACCATCCAAAAGGCTTGGCTTTTTGCCAAGATCAGTTAGGCAGGCCTTTTGACCTTGACAGATTTACTGTCCAGAAAGATAATCCAATGGCAGAGTGGATAGATGGATGACTAGCACAGGCCAGTTTGGAAGCTGCTAGAGGTCTGAGCAATAAAAGATGCTTTACCAGTCAGGATGTTTGCAGGTCTGTCTGTCTGCACCTGTGTGTCTCTGGGTGCCCTTGTGACTGCACAGAAGAGCAGCTGAAGGAATGTGACCCTTGGACACACTTGCTTGTTATCCTCTCCCTCTTCAGGATGTTTCTGGAGTATCTGCTCTGTCAGCTGCTGTGGTACCTGACAGAACTGGATACCTTGAGACGAAAATAGGAAAACTCAGAAGCAAAGGGAACTTCAGCAAGTCTTTCTAAGGATTGGAGAGATGACTCAGATGGTCAAGAGTACTTGTTGCTCTTGAAGAGGACCAGGATTCAGTTCCCAGCACCCATGTGGTGGTTCACAGTCATNCAGAACTTTGGTTCCAGAGGATCAGATGCCTTTTTCTGACTTCCATGGGCTCCAGGCACACATACATGGTACACATACATTCATGCAGGCAAAACACTCACGCACTTAAAATAAAATACCTGAAAACAACAACAAAATACCCAAGACTTTCCAGGTGATGATTCCTCTATCAAGAAATGGCCAGCATTCATTTCTTCCTCCTTGCTGGAGGACTTCACAGCAGCTTAAGAACAAGGTGGAGAGAGGTCAATAGCTACAATTTGAAAAACTAACCCCTCCCCACAAACACACACCTGTGCGCCAGATAGGTTCACTACACAAGCCTTTACAAATGCGACTGTGCCTCAGGCATCAAGAAATGNGCACAACAGCATCTCCAGGTGTCACTGAAGTTCCCCAAATCCTCCACCCTCTGAAGAGCATGGACGTGGTTTGTCTCCAGGTTTGAAATGGGAGCAAATGTCTGTTCATTCCAGATAGGGTATCCATGACAGACCAGAGAAATAATTCCACCCAAGCCTAGTTTGGGAGACCAGTAAATTGATTGAGGTTACTAATAGGAGCATGGGAGGCACAAAGCTATCACTAAAGAACCCACTCTCATATGGATGACAACTCAGGAAAGCTGTACCNCTGGGGCTCCCTACACAGCTTGCAGTAGGACGAGTTTCTAGGCCCCAGCTTTTACAAGCTTGAGAGGGGCCTTGTGAATCTTGTAACTTTCATGAGCTTTCTGAGCCTTCTAAGTTTTATTAGCTTCTGGAGTCTTATTGAACCTCTCTCCTCCCTCCTGGAGAGAATGTCTCTATTCAGAGGAAACAGCCACACAGGAAGAGGAAACAATTCGCCATTTGGGGAAATAGCCTGGATAACCTGATCAATGTTCTTTAAACCGAAAATCTGCAGCCTATNAANTGCCCTCTGGCGATCCCTGACTCTGGATAGCCTCATCCTGCCCCNCTTCCTCTGAGGTGTAGGCTGGACTTGCTGTCTTGCTTTTCACAAACAGAACACAGTAGGACAGACAGGATGTCCCCTCCCAGGATTGGGTAATAAAAAGACCAGCTGTGCTGGACGCTCATTGTCTCTCTTGCTCTTTTGGCATTGCCCCTTGAAGGAAGCCAGGTGTTGNGCTGTGAGGAAACATGGTGAGGGACTGAGCTTAGCCTACCACCATGGGAGCCTTGCCACCAGGCTGCAATCCTTTCGATGTCTTGACTACAACTCAAAGATCCCAAAACAGAGGTGGAAACTAGGCTACACTGATTCTTGATGGGTGGAAATGTTAAGAAAATGTTGGTNGTTTTAAGCTTCTGGATTTTGGGATTGTTTGTTAATCAGCATCAGATAACTAATACAAGATATTCTCAATNGCCAGAGAGTGGATCTAAAATGAATCCCTGATGAACTTGGCATAGTCTCATTTCAAANAATACACAATATGGACATATAGCCAAGAAGCCATGGGCTTAAATCTCAGTCTAGAGATGTTTGCTTTTAGCCTTTTCATTTAAAAAACAGGGACAGAAGAATGTCTTCTCAGTGTGGTTTTATGTTGTAGCATATTACAAAGTAGGTGTTCAGTACATTATTCTTTATGCTTCCTATCAGGGAACCAAAATCTACNGCATTCTTAGAAGTTTTGAATGAGAAAGAGTCATGCGTGGGGCAGAAGGTCTATGAGATGATGTCCAAAACATTCTTTTAAGATTTTCANTCATACAGATTTATGTATTTCATGTGTCATAAGTGGACACATGAAAACCATGGATTGACCTTCTCTTGCTTCTGCTTCTCCAGGTATGGTTTGTCACCTGCTTCCCAGGTGGCAGCTGTCAAACACGAGACTCTTGGTCTTGCAGAAGCACTCACTATGGTTTTACAGCAGCTGAGAAAAAGCTATGAGTTCTGTGACATTTTGGAGCNCAGAGCTTGCTGGAATGAGGATTGTGGCAGGGCAGGAGAAAGGGAGTGTAAGTCTGTTTTCAACCGGAATAGGCGGCTCAACTTGTTCTACAGTATGGTATGACCCCGAGGGGCATTCAACATTCAGATCCTGTTCTCTTCAGCTCGGGTGCCATTATCTCGACCAGATGCCTGGGCAGTCTTCATAAAAGAACTATTCTGACACATCCTTCAAGGCCACTCGCATGACCCACTGGATGGTCTTTATACTTCTCAGTAAGGTCTGGGTCTGCCCAGTCATCAAGTTTTACCTCTTTCGATCTGGTCCTGGACAGAGCATAATGAACCACAGAACTCCTGGAGTGTATCTGGCTCCGTCTCCCCGACACCTGCCTTGGCACACGCTGACCCATTCCCCTTCTGTGGACTTGGCCCAGGTCACTCTAACTTGCCTTCTGGAAGCTTTCTGTACTCCAGGTGACAGATGTCCTTCCAGGTGACAGATGTCCTTCCAGGTGACAGATGTCCTCCCAGGTGACAGGTATCCTCCCAGGTGACAGATGTCCTCCAGTGTGTGTCTTCTGTCTTTCTCATCCTCACTGCTGCTCTCGCCTCTCTTCTGGTCCTCACTCTAAGATAGGGACACTTCACAGGCAAAATTGTCTTTTTCATCTTTATACCTTTCATAACAAGCCTACTTTTTCTTCTTGTTGATTTCTCAAGGTACAATGCTCTATATTTTTCCTTAGTAGCCCTGTCTGGGTGAGGGGCCTCTTCTTTNAAAATCCCACAGTACTTAGTTCTGACATCTTTTTAAACCATCTGGGATTTGTCAGATCATATTCTGGCACCTGGCAATGACTCTTTTCTTTAAAACAAAACAAAACAAAACAAAAGCCAGATTATCTGAAATGATATTTGTAAATATTTATGGCCTACAGAGTGATAATTCAGTAAGGACAGTGAAGCTTTAGGACCGTCTGATTCTTCCCAGTGCTTCTGGCATTNTGCTTAAGGCCTGGGACAAAGTAGNCAGCCAAGAAGGTTTTAAGGATGAGTGATTAAAGATATAGCAAAGGGAAATAAAGACAGTGGATGGAAGAAGGAAGGGAAGTTGCCTTGGCCAGCTTCTCTCTTTCCTTGTTTCTTTCATAGTTAAGATACTGGATAATCAGAATTGGATTAACCACTATGGTTCATGACACACTGCTACCATTAGCTTACACGTGCCCTTTGTGTTAGGTACTTCTTCACTGCCACGACAAAACACCANGTCTTAGGCAACTTACAGAAGAGTTGATGGGGGCTCNCGTACAGTTTCAGAGAATGAGTCCATGACCATCATGGTTGGGAGCAAGGCAGTGGTCAGGCCTGGCCCTGGAGAGCTTACATCTGATCATAAACATAAGCATGCATGAGCATGGGTGCAGGGGTGGGGCCTAGGAATACTGTGGGCTTTTAAAACCTCAACCCCCACCCCCAGTGACACACCTCCCCCAACAAGGCCACACCTCCTCATCCTTTCCAAACAGTTCTACCAACTAGGGACCAAGCATTCCAATATGTGAACCTATGGGGGCGACTCTCATTCAGACCACCACANCCCTTACTTACTTATTAGTTATAACTTAATAAACATTCATGAAACCAGCACCCAACACAAGACCTGGAGCATTCCCATCACGATGTGNTCTTTTTTTTTCACCTATATATTTGTGGTTTTGATGGTTACTACTGATTGTTAACTAAAAGGCTCTAGATTAACCTGGAAGACAATCTGTGGGCATGCCTGTGACTAAGTTTCTGGACTGGATTGATTGAAGTGGGGAGATCACTGTAAATATGGGAAGCCCCATTTCATATGTTGCCTGCTAGATCTTCTTTCTTGAGTCNATTTCCTCTGTCATGTAAAGGGCAATAAAACAAGAAGGTTGCAGTCCACAGCATGCAGCCAAAAGTCATTGCAAAGACAACATCAACAACCACAGACCGACAGACAGACAGACAGACAGACAGACAGACAGAGAGCGAGCGCACAGGAAGGAGGTCCAGAGCTAAAGCACCATTTGCTGTCCCCACTCCATGTCTAGACTTTTATTTATTTTTTAATAGAGTGTAGATCTGAACTGGGTCCCTTTTCTCCTTGAATTGGTCAGCAGTGCAGGGTGCCCTTTATGGGTGGGGTCACTTTTAAGTAACAGCAGAAAACAGATGGGATGAGACATGAGAGAAGACTTTTGGAATTANCACGGAGAAAAGTCCACTGTAAGGAGTTAGCCCTGGGGTGGGGTGGGGTTGGGGGATGAGCCTTCCAAACAAGGGTTTCTTTTGGAAAAGAATCCAGGAGTAAGCCACCTAGGATCAAAGTAAAGTTATTTGGGGTTTAGCCTGATGCAACCCAGGACCTCTTTCCCTAGATAACTACCTATTTAAGAATTAACTATCTAGCTGGGCAGTGTTGGCACATGCCTTTGATCCCAGAGCCAGGAAGATCTCTNTGAGTTTTTATAGACTGAGTTCCAGGACACCCATGGCTATGCAGAGAAACCCTGTCTCAAAAGAAAAACAAAAACCCAAAACCCAAAACAACAATAATAAAAGAGTGCTTCTTGTGTGATATTTTTCTCCCTGGGGGAGATGCAATGCACATGTCCATTCANCCCAGATAGGGATCCCACAACACAAACACACCAGAGTACAGTACAGACACCACCGAAATCCAACTTGGTGAACCGGTGAGTTTTATTAGGGTTGCTTACAGGGATATGAATGATAAGTTATTTACAGGAGCAGAAATGACTCAAAGACAACTTCATCACCAAGGCCCACCCTAGCACAGGTGACGGCTAACAAAAGCTAAAAACCTGGAGCACACTGTACAACTTGCAGGCAGCTCAACAGGTTGGAGAGTGTCCTTTCCAAGTGACTCAGTCTAAACCTCTTCAGCCACCTCGGCTGGTTTCTGCTGCTTCCAGACAGCTAGTCTGGTCTCAGAGTCTTCTTTGCCGCTTTTGCTCTTCCGAGCTTGGTTTCAGTCATCTGAGGGGAACTCTTGGATTTTATTGCTTACTCTGGCAGGGAGGGGCTTAGTAAATCTGTTCAGTTTCAGGGACTTCCTGAAGCTATGTTGAGTTGTTTACCTTCCGGTTTAAGGAGCTTCCTGCAGGATGGAATGTTTCACAATAATGTTGTAAACAAAGCTTATCCAGTCATTGCTGTGGGAGTCTGGAAGACCAGAATAATGACAAAAATTTGAACAGTGAAGGTTCAGCTTGTGAGGTTTCTGAGGTCAACAAGGCCTCCACCAGAAACTGGTGTAGAAGACATTTAAGTTATAGTCTAAAAAGACTCTGATTTCATTCTTGCCACTGTCCTGGGATGTGANTGAGAGTGGATCTGAAAGGGAGGGACTGCTGTGTTTGGCAAGGCTGATTGGCAGGCTGTCAGACTGGCAAGTGCTCAGTGCTATTATTTTAGGTTTGTAGTGAGAAAGAGCAGAAAGTTGAAAACTGTGAATTCCTGTTTTAGGGACAGCAAGAAAGGTGCGCTGAGGGCAAGACCTCACCCANCAAAGGCTCAGACTTGTGAAAATGCAGTCATTTGAAAAGAGAAAGCAGACACTGAGAATCCATGCCTTTGAAGGATTCCTTACTAGAAAGCAATCTCCTGGGGAAGTGTTGTCCCCCTCCCTTCACTCCAGGTTTAACACACAGGCTGCCACACCTGTGGTCTACATCTCAAGCTACCTGAAGCACTTAGCAGTGTTCTTCATGTGGAATGAAAGATGCAAGAGTGAGTGGGTCATGGAAGCTTGCGTCGAAGTCCCTAGAAGCTGGTCAGGCCAGGTAATGTGTGGCAAGGTTGGAGCCCTCGTGATGGGGCCCTAAGGGGCTAAGTGTGAACCTGGGAAGGTAAAATCTAAATTACAGTAGACACCCTAAGATGTTGCCANGACTGTGAGATCATGCCCAAGGAACCCACCCAAGAGAGAGGCTATGTGTACTACTGCAGGTAGCCNGAGCTGGAGGGGTGGAGANAGCCAAGCCTNTTGGAGCCCATATGGTTGCTTCAGGAGCCCTAGATACTGGACATAGAGCTAAGGGGGTTGGCGTTTTCCCTGTTTGCTTTCAATCTACTTCTTGTTGGGTCTTCCCTTGCCATGCCCCCATTTCTCCATGGGAATGTTGATTCTGGTCCATTGCATTACAAAATCTCACAGTTAAGAGATTGCCTTGAGTCTCCAAAGAGAGTTCATGAGGTCCAGAGGTCTCAGCATCTAAGAAGGACCTTGGGCGAGGTTCAGTGACAGAGGCACCCATTCATCGGTGAGCACTGAACTTGATGCGGGCTGTACACCCAAATCAACATACACGCTAGAGCACTCACATACATAGAGGCCTGGGGACACTGGGATGTGGGGTCAGACCAGAGAGGGTGGCACAGGATATTCGGCTTTGATTTTCTACCACCTTCATTTTTCTCTTAAAATGGAGGTGATGATACCCACTACATGGAGTTGAGAGGGTTAAAGGTGATGTATCTAATGACTTGCCTGGTGTTTCTTCTTCAAGCAGTGATCTTGCAGCTTGAATGGGAAGCTCAAATTGCAGCCCATAGAATGGAACTCATAAGTGTTCCTTCTCTGTGACATTTGTCACTTTTGCACATAGTGCTGCTGAACCAGCCTCCTAGACTTACAGGATTCCCTGCTGCTACCACACTGTCAGTCTTTCTGGCAGTTTGGCCAGCCAGACCTTCCCTCTTGGGTCTTTGAAGCTGGAACCAGCTATTCTACAAACCCAGGATAAGAATGAATCCATTCTGATGGAGATGGGGTTGGCAATGTCCCCTCTCATTAGCAGTGAGTGATGCCTGTCTCCAGTGACCAGAGGCCAGGCTTGGCAATGGCTGTCCTGTCCTCAACAGGTTAGTAACTTAACAGGTTAGTCTTGAGGTATGATGGCAGTTATAGTTCTGTGTTCTGAATGGCTGCTCCTGTCTCCCTCACCCCCATCTATTCCTCCAGCCTTCTCAAATGGTCCATCATTTCCCCAATTTCCTTTCTTTCTGAGTCTGCTCAGAGTGAATCGCACTGATTGAGTTTTGAATGTGGAAGGCGTTTTCAATCCCTGCTGTAAATCCCACTTAGTCACGATGCATTCATCCTTTTTTTTTTTTAACTTGAAAAAATCTTTGAGAATTTTCATGCAAGAATATTTGCATCATTTCCATCCTCCCTTCTCAACCCCTCTTCAACATCTCTCCTGCCCCCCACCTCCCTCTCAGATTCATGGNCTCTTCTTCTGTATTATACTGTTACGTGTATGTGTATATACAAACAACTTATGAGGTCCATTGCTGCCTTGTTGGATTCCATTTGCGTGCTCATGAGGTTTTATGACTTGGTTTTTAGCTCTGNTTCTCTGGTAACATCTTGTTCAGAGACAGCATCAACCCAGTCTGTCATTAAAGAATGAATTAAAGAATGAANGNTCCTTTTTTCTTCTGTTTTCTGGAAAAGTTTGTGTAGAATTGATGGTATTTGTTCCTTAAATGTTTCATAGTCTGGGCATGGTGGCACATACCTTTAATTCTAGCACACAGGAGGCAGAGGCCCACAGAAGGTCAGTGTGGTCTCTCTATCTGGTTCTAGGCCATCATGGCTATGTAGTGAGAACTTGTCCAAAAAAGAAAAAGGTTTCATAGAATTTACTAGTGAAATAATTTGACCTTGGGGTCTTCTTTATAGATCTTCTTCCTTTTAAAATAGAAGGGAATTATTTTTAAAAGANAGATTATAGTTATCTTTATATTCTGGTTATCCATTTGTTTGGGGGCAAACTGTGGTAATTTATATTTTCCAAGAAATCGTTCCATTTCATGACATTATTAAAAAATATTAACATCAAGCCAGGCTTATGATTTCCTTATTATCTTTTAAAATACATGCAGCCATGTCATTTCTCTCATTCCTGATTTTGGTAATTTGGCCTCCTTCTCCTCTTCCTCCCCAACCCTCGTCCTCCTCTCCCCTTCCTGTCTTATTAAAAGCTCATCAGTTTTATTGACATTTTCAAAGAACCAGTTTTTGCTATAATGTGTTTTGTGTTTTCCTTGTTTCTATTCCATTAACTTTGAGGCAGAGATCACTGATTTGAGACTATTTTTCTTGTCTAATATAGGCACTTCATTAAACAAATTTCCTTCTAAGTGTGATGTTAGTGCATCCCACAAATTTTATGCTGTGTTTTCGTTTTCTTTACATTGAAAATATTCTGATTTTTTTTTTTTTAAATGTGTTCTCTGGCTCCCAGTTGCTTAGAGTTGTGTTGTTTTAGTTTAACACATTTAGAGAGTTCCCAGAGAGCTGTGCAGCATCTTTTCTGACTCAACTCTGTTGTCCTCAGGGAACATTCTTTGTGTGACTAGAATGGTCCTGAGTTTGCTCTTTGGCGCTCACACTTTTGGTTTGCTGTGTGCCTTTACAATATGACCTTCTTTGTGCCAGATACTACTCATCACTCTGATGTCTACCTGGTTTAATATTAATATATGCATCCNAGATTATTTTTGAAATTAGATTAACATAGTATATNTTTTCCAATATGTTGGCTGTAGGTTTAAATGGGTCCTTACATTTAAAATAAATTTAATAGCTTAGAGCTGTGACTTGTTTTTACTGTTTGTGNAATGTCTGTCTTGTCAAGGGTATTTAGAAGATTAAATTAATGAGATTATCAATTATTGGGATAAGATAATTGCTATTTGTTTAGTGTTTATGCATTAGCTCCTTGTTATTTTCCATCCTTCCCGACTTTATTTTTTTTTTCAGTTTCATATAGGTCAGGATGGCCTTAAACTTGCTAGTTAGCCGAGGATAGCCTCCCACTTCCATCTCCTCCTGAGTGTTGAGACCAGTGGTCCTCAACCTTCCTAATGCTGTGACCCTTTAATACAGTTCCTNATGTTGTGGGGATTCTTCCAACCATAAAATTATTTTCNTTGCTACTTCATTACTGTAATTTTGCTACTGTTATGAATCATAATATAAAATCTGTGTTTTCTGATGGGCTGAGGCAATCCCTGTAAAAGGGTCTTTCAACCTCCAAAGGGGCCTCGACCCACAGGCATGGCATTTAATTTTAAAAACTATCCTATTTATCTTTATGAGTGTTTTTGCTTGAATGTGTATATGTGTGCCAAATTTGTGTTTGCTACCCCTGGAGTTCAGAAGAGGGCATTGGGTCCCCTTGGAACTGGAGTTACAGATGAGCTGCCTTATGGGTGCTGGGAATTGAACCTAAGTCCTCTTCCAGAACAACAAATGCTCTTAACTGAAGAACCATCTCTCCAGGCCCTGACCCTGGCTGCCTTTAACATTTTCTTTACCATTAGTTCTACTCACAGTGGCTTTGGTGTGTCTCATTGAGTTGTATGTGTCTCATTGAGTTGTATGTGTCTCATTGAGTTGTATGTGTTTCTTGTTGTTTGGGTTTCATTGAGCATTTTGGCTCTCTGAGAAAACAGTTTTCATTTCAATGGTAATTTTTTTTTTCTTTTTGACAGGGTCCCACTGTAACCCTGTCTGTCCTGGAACTCACTATGTAGACCAGGCTGGCCTTGAATTCATAGAGATCCACCTGCCACCGTGTCTGGCTTCCTTGGGAATATTTGTGATGGACATTATTTTTTTCTGCCTATTCTATTAACTTCAAAGAACTGTGGTACCCTCACAGGCTGCCTGAAGTTGCCCACAGCTGTTAATCNGTGCCTTTTCATCCTTTTCTATGTGGGCTTGATTTTCAATTGTTTCTATGTTTGTGTCTTCAAGTTCACTCCTTGCTTCTGTAAGTCCANTCTTCATTAATCCTATCCACTGCACTTTTCATCTCATGGCCTTGGTTCAATTCAACTTAGGTCTTTATTACATCTTTGTGTCTTCACTTTAACACATGCTCAGTTNTCCCTCTAGCTTCTGGAATGTCTGGTATATAGTACCAATACTACGTTTTATGTCATTGTCTACTAATTCTACTCTCCANGCCATNTGGGAGTCAGTTCCAGTGGTTGGGTTTTCTCTTCCTTTGGGGCTCTATATGCCTGCTTCTTTGCATGGTTAGTAATCTTTTCCCACTGAGATCTCCTGATTATTCATTTCACCCAGGGTCCAGTCTTGCTGGTGAGAGCTTTTCTGTCTTTAGACCTATTTGAGTTCCAGATTGATCCCCTGAGCTTCNTGGTCACTGCTCTCCAGACCTTTGGTACTACTGATCTATACTGATCGGCTGAATCCTCCTGGGACCCCTTGTAAATCTCTATGNCCCCCNAGTGGCTTTTTCCTTCCTGGTATTCACTTTCTCAAATGAAGTCACNTTGGCCTCCTTGCTCTGTATTCTGTATTCTCAAGTCAAGGACATAGCTGAGTTGGTCTGGCTTCCCTTATGACTTGCAGATGCTGTGTTGNGGTCAGTGTAGAAGTCATCATGGTCGTTTTGTATCTCAGAGATATGTCTCACTGCCTATTGTCTAACAGCTCAAGGACCATGGCTTCATGTATTCTATTGGCTTTCCATTTTTTTCAGAGAGAGAGGCACATTTAGATTTTATTATTCTGTCTTGGTTTGAGGCAGAAGCTGTCCTTTTGGACATCCCGAGTAACTTTCTGATGATTACCTTGGAGAAGCCCTTCTAAAATGCAGTTTACATGACCAATGTGAAGAATAAATAACAGAACATACACGGAGTACTTGGGAGGGTTCCCACACTGGGCCAATGTTTGAAGAATGTTGATGATGTATTAGTCTGCTTTTGCTGTGGTAACAGACAACCTCCATATCTCAGTGCTTACAATAACAAACACTTCTAGTTGCTGCATCTGCCAGCCTGTTGGTCTGCTAAACCCTGCAAAGCTCTATGTAGTCTGCCCCCGAGTGCCAGGATTTCTCATTCTGGGACTCAGGCTGATAGTAGCATCGTCCAAGACACACTGTTCTTGTGGTATGAGACAGGGCAGAGCCAGATAAGCCATGAAAATTCACTTAATGGTTTTGCCCTGATGGGGCATGTGTTGTGTCCTTTCATATGTCACTGCCTAAAGTAGGTTACATGTAGTCAGGAAAATCTGCTCTACTCCACCCAGAGAGAGTCCTGGCAGGAAAAGGATGTACACACAAAGGAGATGAGAATTGGGAGGAACAGGACCATCTACCACCGCCAATGATCATTGCTATTAACAGATGTTTCTACAAGTAAATTTCCCTACACATTCTTGAAAATAGTTGTTCTTCATTATGAGTACCAGAGCAAACATGTCCCAGGCATGTAGTAATCAGCCCTGTACCTGCTCTTTTATTGCCCAAGGGCTTCTGTGGACCTATTGTGCAGTGGGAAGATGATTCACCTAGAATCGGCTGAAAGGCTACCTCCAAAGGTGGGTGGTGGGAACGTAGCTTTAGACATCTGTGGTCTGAACATGTCGAGAAGACAGAGCTACGTTATTTAGTTTTCACTGTGGCNCTTCAATTCTGTGTGCCTGAGCTTTCATCCTTTAACATGGGTGTAGAGAAGGGGCTTGTGGCCAAGACTTCTGTGCTGCACCTGAGAAAATCAGCCCATCCCAGGAGAATGCCAGGCACTTCCTTTGTCATGCAGGCATCCCTCTTCTCCCTCCAGCGTGAACAGCTCTGCCCTACGCTCAATTCTTAGAGCCTTGTTTTGGATGGCATTGCACTTGGCAGTGAATTACAGCCTGTCTTGTAATAGGTCTCCTGTTATATTATTTAACTGCCGTGTGGCTTGATGATGAAGGAACTCAGATTTTCCAAGTGCTTGCTCTGTGCCAGGTCTCTAACATGAGTAGCAATTTAAAACTCATGATGGCAGGGGGACCAGTGGCTCTATTTCTGCATAGGCTTGGAGAGAGGGGCTAAGTGGTTGTTTAAGGCCTCAGGATAGTAAATGGCAGAGCTGGAATTTAACACAGTTCTGTTGGCTTGGCATTGTGATCGAGGGCATTTTTAGTTCTTGGAAAGCAGAAACCAAAGATTCTTATCCTTTTTAAAAATATCACTAACAGAATCCAATAAGGAGACTGGGAACTGGGTGGGTATCTAAAAACACTTGTTAATTTTTCTTTATGGAGAGAGAAGCAGGTGGCTCAGTGTTCCCTGAGTCCTGAAAAATATGCTGAGCATGAGGTTGGGGAAAAGGATAGTTCTTCTTGGCTCTTCTTNTCTGCTGATCTAATCCTCAGCTGGCTGATGGGATATGAAGCTGAAGTCACCTCAGGGTGAAGAAATACATGGGTAGACAGGGTTTGGTTGGGAAATCCATGAAGTCACAAGGGGAGAAGAGAGCCTCACTAAAGTGTCTGTCAGCTTGGCTTTCATCATCCATCGTCCCCTCAAAGGCATGTCTTATCTTTGGGAATCAGAGTGTCTTACTCACATTTAACCACATCATGCAGAATAAGGACCTGGATTTCAGTTTAGATATATACATCTGACTCTAAAATCTTGAGTGCAGCCGATACATCCTGGATAGCACTGCCTTGATGAGAGGAAATTAGGTCATGCCCTCACTGGGGAAGGCTTGAGTTGAGAACATTAGGGATAACAGTGAATGTATTCCACCCATACACTGACAGTCATCCAAACTACACTATCTGATCTATTGCCACCTGAGACCTCTTTCTGCCAGGTAGTACCTGTGAGGCAGTCAAACATTTTGTCTATTTCATTGAATTATCTTTTCTGTCCTTGACATTGTCATTCACTGTCTCTAAAAAGCCAAAGTGTCTAAGGAGAAAACCGCAGTGACAATACCATCTACTAAAAGGATCTGTGAATGCGGAATTGTCAATGAAAGGAAAACACACTGTATTGGCCAAAACCACTGAGTAGNGGTAACTTTGGAATAATCATTTGAGCAACAGCATAGACTGGTTCATGTGCTTTCTCCCGGAGCCATCGCGGCCCCTGTGAGGCTCAGAGAGGTGGACAGTCTGTTCAAGGCCATACATCTAGTACTCTCCAAAAATGAAGGGTGCACATTTGAACTTTGTTATCCATGAAGCTGGCATGGGGGAATTTGCTAGGGGCTGGAAGGACTTAGCTGGGTTCATGTCCCTAGTCGGCTCTTTCNGATGTTTCCCCTGCAGCTTGGNNGGCGCTCCTCCNCTTCTCTCTNTCCTCTNACTCCTNCCTCCAGTGTTCTCCAAACACTATCCAGTGTCACGTGGCAAGTACCCCTGGCTAGCCACTGCAGAGCCTCCCCTATCTCTTATATTAATGGAACAATAGCTTTACATTTCATCCCATTGCAGGCCACTGAACCCCAGGAGACAAATCCTGAGAGGTCCCAGCCATCCCTGCCTACATTTCCCTCCGCCAGCGATTGATCTAGAAGCAGACAAATGGCCAGTAAAATGGGTCAATGAAATTGAAGAGGAAGTCTCCTGGGGCCTCCCTGGGAAGATTTTTCTCTCATGATAGAAGGGAGAGGGGGAAACTCGACCTCCTCATGCCCTTTCCTTCCAATATGAGACTTTACCTTGAAACAATGTGATGGCTGAAGCCATAGACCTTTCTCAACTATGAAGACAAGGCTGGGAGACTCAGAGATGTCAGTTCAGTACCCTAAACATATTGAGCCAAAGTCAACCATGGCTACATTGCCTCCACACCACCTCTCCTTGCACTAAGGATATGTCAAGGGACATTAGTGACTTTCAACTGTATAGAGTTTAGACACTGGGAGGGAGAGTTAGACAATCAGCATTACATAAGGGGGAAACATGAGACAAACATAAGGACAGAGAANAGAGATTCCAAATACTGGGGCATCTTAGAGAAGGTAACGTTGAAGCAAAATCCTAAAGGAAGTCACTGAGTGAGCCACTGGGTAGCTGGAGCANNGCGTGGGCTTCCAGGGGGTTTAGGTGAGGCCCTGTTTGGAGACTGTGCCAGTGTGTGTGACAGTGAGGGGACCAGTGTGGCTGG
This sequence comes from Neotoma lepida, assembly GCA_001675575.1. Lineage (NCBI taxonomy): Eukaryota > Metazoa > Chordata > Mammalia > Rodentia > Cricetidae > Neotoma > Neotoma lepida. The sequence goes on from LZPO01097703.1 coordinate 58,253, forward strand.
CCCTTCCACTGACACGCAGAACCACACAGCATAGTGGAAACAAAGCCATGTTGTTACTACAGCTGGGATTCCTGTTACTGTGAGCTTACAAGAAGCAATTCCACAGTTTTTCTGCCTTGGCCATTAACAGGGGACTGGTTGACTGCTTGATGTCAACAGATCCCCAATCATTGCCATGATCTTGCTGATACATGAGCCTTTCACGTAGCTGCCTTGCAGAAAATTGAAAACAAAACAAAATAAAACAAAATTCCTTGGCTGGCTTCCCACTGAGTGAAATACAAACTTCCTGACACAACATAAAGATCCTCTATGAATGAATGAATTCCCCGCCTCTGACTTAATGCCTTTGCTCGATTCTCTTGAATCCCAAGTAGAGAGACTGTCCTGCCTGTATACTAGCAGAATTTGGCTTTAAAGAAAGCTTGGCATTTATATTTTAAATAGGACTCTGAGGTCAAGGGTCATTGCCATCNCTCTCATATATCGCTGGCAGGAATACAACTAGTAGCACCCAATAGAAGAGAAATGCATAACATCTAACAAAACTTCATAAGCATTCACCCTTCAAAACAGATCATCCTTTTTAAAAAGAAATTTACCCCAGAGATAATGCACCTCTAATGGTGTGAAGACACAACTACACATAATCATTGTTGTAACCTTCTTTATTACTGTGAACTTGGAGAAACTACCAAAATGTTAGGACTTAGGTTGAATAAACTGAGACACATCCACAATATATTGGGATATATAAAGCATGATATACAGCTGTAAAAGAAGAACTCAGGAGAGCTTTATAAACTCATAAAGGGCAAAACATTATCTGGAGGAGAAGCTCACAGATGTGTGCCGCCTTGAAGCAAGATGAAGGAGCAATAAGAGAATCTCCATGTGTCTGCTCA
>LZPO01097704.1:0-16532 GCA_001675575.1 Neotoma lepida
AAAACAGGCTCAGCATGTCCAAATCAGACCATGAAAACATAATGGCAATCATTTAGATCAATCACAAGGGATGCTGTTTAACAGCTTTTTGAAGAAGAAATAAAATGGAAGGAGAGGGAGGGTGTTCTTGTTGCTGCACTGAAAAGTATGACAATGGTCATTTCTATGGCACAATTTCTGTCTGGAACATTGATGTCNACTATGTAGAAAGTGATCAAAATAAATGCAGCAAGCACATCTCAAGAAGAAAAGCCAGAGTTAGTTTTCTGATTTACTGAAAAGGCTGATGGCTTACACACATCATTCCTTTATTTCCAAAGCCAGAGTTTGGCATGCCTGTCCCCTGACTGGGCTGCATCTCCAACACTCTCCTTTAAAGCACACATTAAGCTGAGGCGCCCAAAGCTGGCCCAGGGCACCAAGACTCAGCTGCCACACTCCTGGAATGCAGGCCATTGCCTGCCACAGTGATGAAAGCCTAGATCAGGCATCTCCAATGCTTTGATTTTCAAGAACAGCTTGACATCCATAGCAACGTGGCTAACGTGAAAAACACAAGATAAAAACATTCCATTTAATTAAAAGCCCACAGTTCAATGGTAGTATAATTATTACAAGTGCATTTTATGGCTGTCTGCATTCGTTTTGGGTACATAAATTAATATGCAAATTTCCAGCCCTTCTCCTGTTCTTAAGCAGTCCTCCCCCCATCAATCTTTTCTCCAACATGTCAATTGTGTGAAGCATGGCTTTTTAAATGCAAAATAAAATTCACATTTACAGTGCTTCTGAAATCTCTCTGGGCTGGTAAGCTTTATTTTAGATGGATGGTGTTTAATTAACAGAGTTCACCTCTCTCTAAGGGCCCTCAGGACAACAGAGACAAAGCCAACGCATGCCCATGNTCTTTAGGCTGGCCAGGATTAGAGACTATTTTTCCATATCAAGGACCACCTATCAAGGTAGTTGTGATTCTCCATTCAGTACAGCAAGCATTATGGGGAAATATTGTTCTGATTTACAGAAAAGCAAATTTCTGTCCCTAGCCACATGATCTTGATATTATTCGCCAGGGAAATGCAAGAAGGCATTATTTCACAGACGGTATGNAGGCATTCAGAAACTGTTTTGCATGCAGGCACTGGACTCTGAGAACTAGTAGTGAGTGGGATATGCCTAAGAAGTGGTGTGTCAGGCATGGGCATGCCACCTGACTTCATCTGCTTTGACAGAATTGCTGAACTGAGTCAATAATGATGACCAGAATCTGTCTGAGTCTTTAACTATATATATTGACAAGTATAAAAAACATTCCAATAAAGTTTGGGGATAAATCTTTCATGCATGTTTTGGATGTAAAATGTTCCCCGAGGTTCATCATGTGTTTGGACACTTGTCCAAACATGTCCAGCTGGTGGTGCTGTTTGGAGAGGTTTGAGAAACTTTAGGAGGTGAAGGATAACTGGAGGAAGTGGACTACTCAGGAACAGATCTTGAGGTTTAGAGCCTGAGCCCACCCCACTTCCAGACTTCTCTCTGCTTCCTGACCTGTTCAGGTATGAACAGGCAGCCTCATATTTTTAACACTATAGCTGAAGCTTATCCTGCTGCCATACATTTCCTCCATGATGGACCCTCAAACCTTGAACCAAAATAAATCCTTTCTGCCTTAAAGCACCCCTTGTCAGGTATTTGATCCAAGTGACAAGAAAAGCAGTTGAGACAATACAATTAGTGAAATTGCTCTTTGATTAGTAATACTGAGTTCATTCAAATATTAGTGGTTAAGAGCACTTGCAGTTCTTGCAAAGGAATCAGGTTCACCTCCTAGCACCCACTTGATGGCTTATAACTGCCTGTAACTCTAGTTCCAGGGGATCCATTGCCCACTTTGGGCCACGATGGATACTACACACATATGATGCACCTAAACTCATGTAGTTGAACACACATACACATAAATAAATCTTTAAAAGAAAAATAAACATCAGGTACTTGAATGAAAGACTTCAAGGTAGAGCCAGAAGCCCCAAGCTTGGTCTTGCTCTGGCAATGTGTCTAGCATCAGCCTGAATGGAACTGGAGAAATGTGCTTGGGTAATTTACAAACATCTCAGACATAAAGAAACAACTCCTATACACTTCCTGAATTAAAACTCCTAAATAAAAACATCCCAGAGACTGAGCCTATTAAGTGCAAAACTCAACTCTTCAAGAAGATGGACTTTCTTGTATATTGAGTTTTGTTTTTTAAGTTGTCGTCTGTCAGTCTGGTGGTGGTACCTTTCAGCTTGGCTTGATGACCAAAGAATAAAAAAAATTCATTAAAATAAAAACAATACAACATAAACAAAAGGGCAAGGGCTTTATCTTACTACCAGTGTCAAAACAGTGTCTATAGGACTGGGACTGTGCCTCAGTGGTAGAGTACTTGTCTAGCATATGAAAAACCATAGATTTGGCCCATGGTATCACAATAAAACAAAATAAAATAAAGAACAGTGACTAACATATAATATATTCTCAGTAAATACTTATTGGGCAGGTGCTGTATTTTCCATCTCTACTCTAAGAATAGAAAATATATAAAATTTGGAAAACATAGAGAAACATTTAAAAAAAAAACAAAAACTTCCTTCAACTCTTTTCTCTGTGTGTTTTCTCATGGTGAAATAACTTTATGTCATAGTTAATTCACATTATAACAATTATTTTCTATATTGTAGATCTTCACAAATATGATTTCACAGTTCTGTATCAGTCTACTTTGTATATATACATTCATTTCTCTAACCATTCACATACTAGAGGCTATTTAGAATGTTGCCAAATATTTTGTATATAGGCATTCAAACAGTGACTTTAAACAAAGTTTTCTCTATGTTCCAGGATGAGTACTAAACTTCTTGCAGTTGCACATGCCTAAAACTAAACCAAGATTTTTGTGTGTAAAAACAGCCACGAAAGCAATTATTCTTCCTAAAATACAGTGCTTGTTAGAGATACGGGAAGAGTGCACTGAAGTTTGGTGAACCATGAACTCTGGAAGCACAGAGTGATTTCTGGCTCTGCCATCTACCTGCTCAATAACAATCTAAGCAAGCTTCCTCTAACAAAGGCTTGATTTCCAGTTCTATAAGACAACATGGACTTTATCAGGTTGCTACAGTAGCAAGGAAAGTGATGCCTGCACATGCCTGCCATAATTCAGTAGTGGAAGGTTGTTGCTCTTCAGTGCATTGTGATTATTCTATCACTCTTATGAAATAATTTGCAGAGGCATGCATTGTTTTTAAGTTCAGACAGGCTTGACCAAACTGAGGCAAGNGGCAGGGGTGCTCCTTGAGACTGTGTGGACAGAATAAGTTACAAAATTTTCATGGTCCAATGCAAAATGAGAATGCAGGTTGCCTTGTTTACAATTAAGAATTTCAGCAGAGCATGAAACACATTGCAGAAGGCTCTGTTACATTGTCAAGGGGAAATTCATCCTGTCTGGAAACTACATGTATGTGCATAGGTATGCAACCACTGAGGGGCCTCTCACTCTGGGAAGTGGCCATACACGGTGAAGGAGGAGTTCAGCAGCCCCTTCTTGCTGTGTGATTATAAATGAGAACTGGACCTCCTTAGCTTCAAGCACTCAAGGGTTCCCATTACTGTTTGGAACTTCCTTTTGTGGGGTTAAAGGGAGGAAGAAATTTGGTTACTAAGGGGAATAGATAGGCAATTTTTTTTATTTTAAATGATAGATTAGGTCATACATGACCCATCCCATAATCTGATTTTAATCATGTTCATGTTCAGAGGATTCTCCCTAAAACTTTACTTGAGTACACAATTTTGCCTTTCTTCCCATGCACCCAAAACCAGTTCAGGCTAGATTGGCCTTTCCATTCTTTATACATGAATACATTGGGAATATACTTGAATAGAAACTGTCCAAGTTTGATTTTTGTCAGTGGAGAAGAAACCTATTTCATTGCTCAGAGAGGGGTTTGTGAGTAGCCAGATGGAGGTAGGGGTCTGAAATTTGCTGGAGGGTATGACCACATACCCCTCTCCCAAATTGTTGTGAGAGGGGTATGTGGTCATAGGATGTGCAGGCCAGGACACTATGTAGCCAAGTGCATTATTAGAAGAGGGAGGTGTTCGCAACACAAACCAAATAGTCTCGGTTGCTAAGTTCCTCCCTGTGTTGCCTTCCTCAGCAACACTGTGTCACTCAGCCTCCTAAAACACATGACCACTCTTCTCTGGCCAGAAATGTTTTGAAAGTCAGCTCAATGAGATAAAAGCCCAAGAACAAGCCCACAAAATTGGCGAATTATGACTCATTATGTGTGTGTGTGTATGTGTATGTGTGTGTGTGTGTGTAATCAACTTCTAATAGCTACAGTGAGCATGCCTCTCCTAAGGCTCTACCACTACATTCAGTGGTAATGTTCTAATTCTTTAATCTTTTCAGAAGATTCCAAAATGTTTGCTAAAATCTTTTGTCTCTGTTTATTTGGGCTGCTATAACCAAAGAGCATACATCCATATNATATAAACAATAGAAATAATTGTTTATATTTCTGGAGCTTGGGGAGTCAAAAAGAGCCAAGAGATTCATTGCCTGGTAAGGACTGGCTTCTTTCATCAATGTAAGATTGTCATCTCTCTTGGTGGAACAAGAGAATTCTGGCTTCTTCCGACCCTACAGTGTACTAATCCTATTCTTGAGGACCCATCCTCATGACCTAAGGCCCTACCTCATAAGACCACTGGGGCTTTAAATGTTTTTTGGGGACAATGCAAGCTTTCCACATACAACACTTTCCCAGTAGTTAATGGCTTCAATCAAGAACCCAGAGAGGCTTTCTATGAGATTTAAATCAATGTGGCTGTGATTATGTGAACAATAGCTAGTTACTAACACCCCACTGTGGCTACAAGAATGACTGATTATCAACATTCACATCCCTTTCTACATTTAAGAGAATAACAATGTCCTCATTTTTTTCTTTTTTCAAAAATTTCATGTCCTGAGTTTCTCTTATGTTCATTATTTCTTTCTAACGAGTGTATACCAAGCAATCACATCTCCAAATGAATGCATTTTCCTGTTTAGAATTACTCACAGTTCCTGCCCCAACTCTACTTCATATCTCTTCTTCTAACCTGGACCATAACACAGCTTTGTCCCTCAGAAGTAAACTGAATATTGATTCCAAAGATTTCTATACCTAACCCCTGAACCATTTTGATATTACCTTGCATGGCAAACAAGACTTTGCAGGTATGCTTAAGGATCTGGAAATGGGACGGTTATCTTGGATTATTAAATGGGCCCTAAACATGGGCCCAGTGGTCTTTTTAAGAGGAGGACAGTGACAATAGCATATGGAGGTTACAGGGGTAGCAGTAAGGGGTCATAAGCCCCAGANTTCAGGGACCTCCAGAAGATTATAGGGGTTGGGGGGGTGGGTAACAATAAGGCAACAGATTCTTCCACAAGGCATCCAGAAGGAGCTAGTCTTATGTGTAGTTAGTAAAACAGATCTGGTTTTTCTGGCTCCCATTCCTGTAAAGGAATAGAGCTGAGCTGTTTTGACAATGCTCCATTTCTGTTAATTTGTTAGGGTGGCCATCAGAAGGTGTCCTTCCAGAAAATCTTTACCACCTCCCTCCTAGCACCTCCTGTTTTCATCCACCCTATGAACAATTTATAGCCATTCCTCGGTATCCATGGGAGACCAACTCCTGGACCACCTGCCAATACAAAAACCAAATGATGCTCAAGTCTCTTACATAAACGCCACAGTATTTGCTTACAACCTACACACATCCCTCTGTACACTGAAAAATTATCTCCTGATCATGTATACCTAATATGCAATGCAAATGCTGTGTAAATTGGTGTTGTGCTATATTGTATTGTATTGCTGTACATGTTCCATATAGATGAATTTTGAAAAAATACCCTTAGTCTGTGATTGGTTGAATTCAAGGATGGAGAGCCCATGGCTCTGGTCTTACTCTATTTCTATAGAGAAAACAAATTCTCATTTCTAGTATGACATCTTTAAAACAAAAACATTTAACTAAATAAAAACCTTTTATTGCANAGCTCTGAGGCAACTCTACAACCCTACAACCCTACAACAACTGTATAAAGGGAACAAAAACAAAGGTATAATCAGAATGCAATATTGTCTTTCACTTTTTTTTGAGACAGGGTTTCTGCTTGTTTGTTCATTTGTTTGTTTTAAAACAGGTTCTCACTATGTAGCCCTAGCTGGTCTCAAAGTTACAGAGCTCTGCCTGGCTCTGCCTCCTGAGGCTGGCATTAAAGGCGTGTGCCACCAGGCAGCTGAGACAGGGTTTCTTATAGTTCAGGCTGACCTCAAACTTGCTAGCTAGCCAAAGATGACCTTGAACTCCTGACTTTCCTGACCTTACTGCCAAAGTTCTGAGATTTCAATCATATGCCATCACATTTGGCTTTTTATGAAATGCTGGGGATTGAACCCAGGACCTCATTCATGCTAGGCAAGTACTCTACCAAGTGAGCTGCAACTTCAACCCAGAATATGAGATTTTTAAATCATTGATTTGTTTGCTTTTGCAGAGAGCAAATCATTCTCATTGTGTTTGATTGAAGAGAGGGGTACAAACATCTTCTGGTTTTTCTTGTTCTCTTTCTACCATTGATTTTTTAAGCAAGACCAGGAAGCTCCCATGATCTCTGCTTGTATTTTCCCTTTCAATCTTAACCTGAAATTTAGCCCTGATTCATTTCATTGATGGACCCCACAACATAATTGTATGTCCAAAAACAAAGTTCCAAAATATTTTGTAAAATCAAAAGGAAAAACCTGTAATTTCTTATTTAATACTATGAATCTATTAAAGTATTGTAAAGGGCCTTAGATTGTGACTCAGTTAGTAGAATGCTTGCCTAGCATGCCTGAAGCTCTGAGTTCAATCCCCAGCACAAGAAAATAGGCAGGAGGATCAAAGAGTACAAGGTCAGCCTCAGCTATATGGCAAGTTCAAGGTCATCATGGACTACATGAGACCCCTCCTCTGTCTCTNTATATATACATATATATGATATATATATGAGAGAGAGAGAGATAGGCAGTCAGGCAGACTGACAGACAGACAGATGTACACAATGAGTTCAAGAATAGCCTCCATCAATACAGTATTCAGGCTCTTTCATGTTAAGCAGTTAGCTATATGTTACTTAACCTCCATGTTTATCGTATTTGAACTATCCTGAACCATTTTTCACACAGTGCTAAAGAATGTAAGATGAACTTCTAGCCAGTCTTATTAATAAACACACGGAACAAGAAATAAGGGTGAAAATCTGACAGAGATCAGAGGAATTAGGAGCAAGCCACCACTAGCCTCACCTCACCAACGCTGCCTCTACTTCCAAGGAGCGAAGCGGAGGGAAGAGAGAGACTTCCGGTCTAACCTGGCTTTTTATGCCTGTTCATCTGTTAACTAATTTCCTATCCGCACCAAGCTACATCACTTCCTGCCTTGTCTGCATGGACCTTCAGAACTCTAAGGNTGATGCTGGGATTAAAGGCGTGTGCCACCACCTCCTACTGCTAGTTCCCCATGTGACCTTGGAGTCACAGAGAACCAAATGGATTAAGGGCGTGTGCTAANTTGCATGGCTATTGTTTTTCTACTAGTGGCTGGCAGCCCCGTTTTTCCTCTGACCCTCAGATAAATTTTATTAGGGAAGACAGATAAAATATCACCACAAAAGAACGTCCTTAGGTTTCTAGTCTGCCCAAATACAATGTTACATCCAAGTGAATACACTGTTTACAATTGCCTAACAGTGTCCAGTTAAAAGATGGTCATCTGAATCACACTGCACATCCTTTCATTAATTTTTCTTTAGCTGGTCATCACATAAAGAGAAGTGAAAACATAAAAATGGCAGTCTCATAAAATTTATGGACCTTGGAGAATATAGCTATATTCTCAGGAGGCAGAAAATCCAACTGGGGAAATTTTCATCTCGTTTTTGCTCATTTTTCTGCTTTCTTTTTGCCTCTACTTTAGTTGCTGTAATTATTTTGTTCCCGTAAATTTCCTTCCTTTCCCTAAGGTGGTCTGATCTGTTTCTTCCTCCTTTCTTATCTGAGAGCAAATCCCACAGATATTCATCTCCCACATACGGATCCTGTCCTCCTCATCTCTGGTGGAGCCTGGCCACCTGGATGAGACAGGTGTGGATTGAGCCAAGGGCTGCCTACCAAGTAGCCAGAGGGGCACCATTCCAATTATCTCTCTCAGCAAATGCACTGACAGTGCTTCCTTTCTGCACAGTGCCCCTTCCACTTCAGTTGCTTACAAGTCATTTAAATGACTTATACTACATTATTACCAAATCATATTTTTCTAAATACACTGACCCCTTATTGGGAGACATATACTTTGAAATGTTCTCCCCAACAATACAGTGGTGACTGCTGGGTCTTCCTCATCTCCCACTCCAGAAAGAATCTTCTGAGAGGCTCTATAGGTGGGAAGCTGCATTGTATTGAGCCCCTTCTACTGATATTGGATTCAATTGGACACTGAATTAGAATTCCTTGTATTCAACTACTATGACAGTTAATGTAGCTATTACAGGAAATAATTTTTATGCTATTCTACAAGCATATGGCCTTAATCCATTGGACTACAATGACAAAATGTCTTAGACTAGCCAACTTACAAGTGATATTAATTTATTGCCCAAGTTCTGGGGGACAGAAAGTCCAAGATTGAGGTGCCCACATAGCCAGTATCTGATAAAGGATTAATCTTTGCTTCATACATGGTACCTGCTTGCTNTTTCTTCAGATAGTAGTAAAGATAATCAAGCTTTGGCTCTTTCATGATCCACTCATGAGTGGCCTACCTTCATGACTTAATTACAGCCTAAAGTAATCTGTAATATTGTTCATTTTCAACATATGAATTTCAGAGGATTACAAACAAACTCAGACCAAAGCACATGTTAGCCATACATTTTAGAACTTGATTGAAGCTATCCAATGCTAAATTTTCAGAATCAAAATAAATATGCAGCTCATTTCAAGTAGGAGAAACTCAATCCTAAATCAATGTGTTACAACTGGGGGTGAGGACACTAGTATGTCACCCTTCCCTGTGTCTACATGATCTTATTATGTCACCCCACCCTCTGTCTACACGGCTTGTCTATGACTCTCTAAGTCCTCTTACTAAAGTCTAAGTTTACTCTTTGTTCTGTTAAAGTTGGTTTTGCTCTTTGGAATTGTTTGAGTCCATGGAATTTGGGCATAAGTATAAATGTTCTGAGGCAAGGCTTTAAGAAACATCCTGTTTCTGCTCACCTTTCTGGAAACTTCTAACTTTTGTCATGAAAAGAATATACCCAGCATCCCAGAAGATTGTGATATGTGAGACTACCAAGGCTACTGCCAAGCTCAGCTTAACTAAGCCCCCTATGATATGGATTAAATTATGCTCCTCCAAAAAATTTCATAAGTTTAAGTGCTAACCCCTAAGTCCTCATGATTGCTCCAAGTGACAGTGGTTAGAGTTACGGCCTTAAAGTAATTAAGATCAAATGAGCTCCTATAGCCTAGACAGGCTGTAATGCAGTATGACTAGTACCCTAGAAGAGGAGATTGAAGTGTGGAAGTGTCTGTACATGAGAGAAAAACTCCATGAAGACACAGAAAGAAGACAGTCATCTGCAAGTCATGGAAAGACACCCTCCAAGAACACAACATCTCATCTGGGACTTCTAACCCCCACAACTCCTATAAAACAGNTTGTTGTTTTGCTTAAAGCAACCTAGTCTATAGTATTTTATTCTCTCTGACAGACTAATTGACTATTCAACCCACAATGTGATGATTGGGGAAGGGTTATTGTTTGAAGTCACTGAGCTTGGGAGTGGTACTCTACACAGTATCCCTGCAGTGAGAGCTATCCTTCATTTCTACTTCCACTCTTCACCCGCATTGTGCTGTCTTGTGGTCATAATGTAAATGACATGTTTGTACAAGAAGAAGCCAAAATCTCCTGGACAGCAGGGACCTCTTTTCCTTTAGCTTTGTGCCCAATATTAGTTAATTTTTTATTTTTGTGACAAAATACCTAACAGAATAAATTTAAATGAAGAAAGGCCCATGACTTAAAAGGGTGCACTCAAAGTTAGCAGGGAAGGCATGGAGAAATTGATGACAGTGAGAACATACAGCTGAGATTCTTCCTATCTGGATGGATCTAAGAGCAGAGAGCAGAAGTGCTGGCATTCTGCTCACTTTCTCTTTTTTGCACTCAGGCCTGGACCCCAGGCAATGTGATGATGTCACTGACATGCTGGANATGTCTTCCTCTTCCATTGATCCTTTCTGGAAACATCCTAATGAACACAATAAATGCCACATTAATGCCCTTGGTGTTTCCTAAGCCAGTTGAGTTGATAACCCAAATTGATCCACACTCCTATACTGAGAATGATATCTGGCAGGAACTTAAGTGATAATGGAAGGCATGAACAAATAAGGAGTACAGGAAGGTACAAGGGAATGAGCAAAGACTACTTTTAAGAAGAATCTCAAATGGCTGAAAGACATTTAAGGAATCGCTCAACATCCTTAGTCATCATGGAAAAGCAAATCAAAATGATTCTGAGATACCATCTTACACCTATCAGAATGGCTAAGATCAAAAACACTGGGACAGCTTATGTTGGAGAGGATGTGGAGCAAGGGGAACACTCCTCCACTGTTGATGGGAGTGCAAATTTGTACAGCCACTTTAGAAATCAGTATGGTGACTTCTCAGAAAATTGAGAATCAATTTGCCTCAAGACCCAAAGATATCACTCTTGGGCATATACCCAAAAGATGCTCAATCATACCACAAGGACACTTGTTCAACTATGTTCATAGCAGCAATCTTCATAATAGCCAGAACCTGGAAACAACCGAGATGCCCCTCAACCAAAGAACGGATAAAGAAAATGTGGTACATTTACACAATGGAGTATTACTCAGCTGTAAAAAAAACAATGACATCATGAAATTTGCAAGCAAATGGATGGAACCAGAAAAAATCATCCTGAGTAAGGTAACCCAGACTCAGAAAGACAAATATGGTATGTACTCATTCATAAGTGGATACTAGATGTAAACCAAAGGATAACCAGACTACAACTCACAACTCCAGAGAAGCTAGGTAATAAGGTAACAAGAGGGACGCATGGATCATCCTGGGAATGGGAAATATATGAGATCTCCTGGGTAAATTGAGAGTGGTGAGGGGTGGTAGAGGGGAGGGGCTAGTGGATGAGAACATGAGGGAACAGGATGGTTGAGCTGGGGCAGGGGGGACAGAGTGAGAGCAATGAAAGAGATATCTTGATAGAAGGAGCCATTATGGGGTTAGGGAGAAACCTGGTGCCAGGGAAATTCTCAGAAATCCACAAGGATGACCCCAGCTAAGACCACTAGCAATAGTGGAGAGGATACCTGAACTAGTCTTCCCCTAAAATCAGACTGGTGAAATCCTGTCATCATAGAGCCTTCATCCCTGATGGAAGCAGATGCAGAGATCCACAGCCAAGCCCAAGCTGAGCTCCAGGTGAGCTCCCAGAGTCCAGTTGAAGAGAGGGAGGAGGGATTATAAGAACAAGGGGGATCAAGATCATGATGGGGAAATTTACAGAGACAACTGACCCAAACTCATGGGAACTCACAAACTAGACAGCTGTGGAGCCTGCATGGGACTGACCTAGGTTCTCTGCATGTGAGTGACAGTTGTGTAGCTGGGTCTGTTTGAGGGGCCCTGACAGTGGGACCAAGATCTATCCCTGGTGCATGAGCTGGCTTTTTGGAGCCCATTCCCTATGGTGGGATGCCTTGCTCAGCCTTGATGCAGTGGAGGAGGAGCTTGGTCCAGGCTTTGTTGACTCCCCAAGGGAAGCCTTACTCTTTGGCTTTGGAATGGATGCGGGTGGGGGGCAGGGCTAGGGGATGGGGGAGCAGGAGGAGGGGTGGGAGGGGGAAATGTGATGTACAATGAATAAAAAAATTTTTAAAAATATATATATATCAAGGAGATATGGAAAGTGAACAGTGGTTTGGGAAGAAACTTGAGGATTAAATTTAGAATATGTTTCAGAGCTTATATGCAAAGAATTAAAAGTGATCCCGCTTTCTGGCTTGCTTGGCTTCCTGTCTTCTTGTTTGCTTTTGGTGTTCTGTCTGCCCTCTGACCATGAAATTGCATGTGCAAATCTCTGTCTCTCTTCAGTATATTATTTTCTACTAAAGAAATTATCCATTAATCAAGCAACAACATAGATTTCAACAACAGCAAAAAAAATGCATGAAATGAAAGCACATGACCTCCCTGAGGCCAGAGACCACAGCATACATCACAGGGGGCACTGATGGTAGGAAACAGTGAGGCACTATCATCAAGGACTGCACAATGCCAAGANCTTATTTCTATGAGAAGGGAAACTGAACAGACAGTAGCAGATTCTCACTAAGGCAATACATACAGTGGCTGTCCTTGAGAGTGTGCCTCTAAACCAAAGGACTTGTTAAGATTCATATTATTCCTGTTAGGAATGGTTTTGCAGAACCAATCAACTCATAATTATGTATAATGACTGGAGAGAACAGACTAATAAATAACCCCAATGTCATTTATATTTGTACTGTCAAACAGTCTCCCATAGTGAAAGTCCAAAGTCCAAAAATGAAACATTTGTGCTGGAATNTTATTTCTTCCAACTAAGAAGTCAGAAGACCTTGCTTTTTTTTATGNCTGTGACAAAAGAAAGGCACACGACTGGAGAACATAGTCCATCGTGATGGAGAAGGCATGGCAGCAGGAAGTAACTGCTCTCACTGCATTGGCAGTCAGGAAACAGAGATAAATGAGTTCTCTCCTTGTCATTCACAAGTCAAGGATCCAAGCCCAAATTTGGGATGGGTCTTCTCTTCTCTTTTAAACCTCTCTAGAGATCCCCCCATAGACACACCACAGGCACATTCCAGATGCAGTCAAATTGACAGTGAAGATTAACCAAAGCCCTCAAAAGAATTGTTTAGTACTGGAGATGAAGCTTACTGTTACAGTACTTGGCTAACATTCAANAAGCTATGGGTTCACTCCCTATTTCTATAATAATAATTACTATTATTCAATTTCTCTGAACTCTAACTCTATATCTTAACATAGGTATAGTAATACCTACATCCTAACAGCCTGTTATCTGGCATTGGGCTAGTCTACTAGGTAATTAATAAACAAAAACTTTGAGCAGTGTCATTATTTTTACACTTTGGCTTCGCTACATAAACATAACTACTCCAGTTAGTACATTTAAATATCCATTTCTCTTCTACACTAAGACATCTACAAATTATAGATCACTATTCATTCAACATGTTTGTATTGGTAAGAGAATTTTGACAGANTCCGTTTACACATCCACATTCTCTACCATAAGCAAGTTGCTGTCACTGTGGATAACTGACAATGCNAAAATTCAACTCACAGCCAGAGTTTCTACTGATAGTTGTGACAGAAACCTAAATAGCTGGTTTTATGGAATGCATCCAAGAGGAATATTTTGAAAGCATTGAATAACTAGTTCTTTTGAACTTAAAATTAGTTATTTATTGACTTTAGAGAAAAAGCTTCATTGCTGGTGTTTCTTTCTGTTAACAGTCTGGTTCAGGCTTCCTGACTATACATACTTGAGTTTAAAACATTCTCATTTTAAAGCTGATAGCTGTAATTAAACTTNCATTTTTCCATTTTCATTATGGCAGACAATATCAACAGTATTTTCCATTCCCACCAAGGTTGACTAACAAGATTTTCATTTTAGTGTGGATTCTAAAATGTGTGCCTAACACACATTTAACACACAAGTAACGGTAATGATAGGTGTTTNGATAGAACATTGAAGGTTTTATTAGATCATTTCCTGTCTTGATGTTTGCATTTACAGTGTTCTAGGAAACAGGTGCTTGGGGGTATTCAAGAACCCTACCTCAACCTTTAGTGTCAGCTATTATCCTCAATCTTTTATCTGAAAAATAATGAGGAATGCCAAACTGTGGTGATATTTTATCTGTGTACCCAAATAAAGCTTATCTGAGGATCAGAGGAAAAAGCCAGCCACTATAGTAAACATAGAAGTCAGGCAATGGTATCACACACCTTTAATCCTAGCATTCGGGAGGCAGAGATCCATCCAGATCTCTGTGAGTTCAAGGCCACACTGGGAACAGAGCCAGGCATGGTGGCAAATGCCTTAAATTCCAACACTAGTTAACCATAAAGGTCTGGAGGTCTGTACAGACAGACAGGAAGTGACAGAGCTGGGCAGAAAGAGGAAGTGATGTAGCTGGGNGGAGAGAGGAAGTGAGATGGCAGGGACAGAAAGGCATATAGGCGTGAGTATACAGGAAGTAGGTGTAAGATGAACTTCTAGCCAGTCTTATAAATAAACACACAGAACAAGAAATAAGGGTGAAAATCTGACAGAGATCAGAGGAATTAGGAGCAAGCCATCACTAGCCTCACCTCAGCAACGCTGCCTCTACTTCTAGCCAGTCTTATAAATAAACACACAGAACAAGAAATAAGGGTGAAAATCTGACAGAGATCAGAGGAATTAGGAGCAAGCCACCACTAGCCTCACCTCACCAATGCTGCCTCTACTTCCAGGGAGCAAAGCGGAGGGAAGAGAGAGACTTCCGGTCTAACCTGGCTTTTTATGCCTGTCCATCTGCTATCCTCACCAAGCTACATCACTTCCTGTCTTGTCTGCATGGACCTTCAGAACTCTAAGGCTGATGCTGGGATTAAAGGCGTGTGCCACCACCTCCTACTGCTAGTTCCCCATGTGACCTTGGAGTCACAGAGAACCAAATGGATTAAGGGCGTGTGCTAACTTGCATGGCTATTGTTTACTACTGGTGGCTGGCGGCCCCGTTTTTCCTCTGACCCTCAGATAAATTTTATTAGGGAAGACAGATAAAATATCACCACAAGTAGGTCTCTTTGGAGGCTGAGGAGTCTGTAAGTAAGGTTGGCTGTAGCTTGTCCTATTCCTCTGATCTCCTGGTTTTCACCCCAATATCTGGCTCTGGGTTTTTTATTAATAAGACCATTTAGCAATTCGTCTTACATCTGGTNCCCATGATAATCAAATTTATAGTCATGCTAGTTAAGTTTTCTAGGTATACATAGATATATTTCAATTAGGTAGGTAATCTTCAAACACTTCAAAGAAGTATAGAATATGGCATTTAAAATATTTTAAAAACTTAGACTTTCTGGACAGTGAGACACATCTGCTCCTGGCAGTACTAATTTACTTCAAAGAGGAAGATGGGCATTGAAGACCCTCCATATTGAGTTTATCTTCTTCTTACACAAAATGGCCTGCTGGGTAAAGAACTACTCTTGCTTGGACTGCTTGACAGTATGTTATATAAACTGTACATGCAGAACACATAGGAAAATGACCACTAAATTTTGTCAAAATGAGGCAAGATGGTCCTTCAGATTCCTGATTCACCGAGGAGACTACCAGATATTCTACAAGACACAGGGAGAAGTGACTAAAAACTTTAGGCCTATAGGCTGAAGATGGACGCCCCAACGTTACAGAGGAACTTTGGGTGACTGTCTAGGCAGGCAGCTCTCTCTGTCATTCTAGATTTTTGGAAGTTGCTTACAGTGCACTTCCTATTTACTTAGGTAATATATCCTTCTGGGGTCTTTGATGTAGTTGAAGTCTAGATAGTTATAATTCTTTTTGGTTATGATAAAAGATAAATTANATATGAAACCTTAGACTTACAAATATAGGATAGATGACAGAATATTTTCTTTAATTTTGCCAAATACAAATAAATTAGANATTATAACTGTAATTCTTGCTTGATAACTGTTCTATTATATGTAATTTTACTATGTTAAAGTTAAAACCTTCCTTTTTGATTAGACAGAAAGGAGAAGTACTTTGGGATGTCTTTCTGTATGCTGTGAATATGTGTTGCTCTGATTGGTTGATAAATAAAACTGCATTGTACTATGGCAAGGCAGCTTAGAGGCAGGCAGGAAATCCAAGCAGATATACAGAGAAAATAGAGAAGAGAGTGAGAAATGACAGCCGCCACCAAAGAAGCAGCAAGATGTCAGCAGACCGGTAATGCCATGGCCATGTGGCAACTTANAGATTAATAGAAATGAGTTAAGTTATAAGAGCTAGCTAGCAAAAAGCCTTCCATAGGCCATACAACTGGTAATTAATATAAGCCTCTGAATGATTATTTTATAAGTGGCTGTGGGACCATGGGGCCGGGTGGGACCAGAGAAAATTCCAGCTACACCAAACGGAGGAGCTATATTTAGCAATGCATAGTATTCTGTATATTAATGCTTTGTTATTTATGTGTGTTTGGGTTTTAGTGGTATTGGTGCAGTTTTTTACTTTTTTT
>LZPO01097704.1:16657-28694 GCA_001675575.1 Neotoma lepida
TGGGATTAAAGGCGTGCGCCACCACCGCCCGGCTAGTTTTTCACTTTTTACATTATTTTAGAAACATGGAAGTAGGAGCCAGAGAGATGACTCGGGGGTAAAGGTTCTAGCTGCCAAGCATGAAAACCAGAGTTCAATCCCTGGGATTCACATGCTGAAAAAAGAGAATCAACTTACACAAATTGTCTTCTAGCTTTTGCACATTAGCTATGGCAGGTACACACACAGANAAACACACATCACACACACCATATCACACACATATACCACACACACACATATATACACACCACATAATAAATAAATGTAAATTTTTTAAAAAGGAACATAAAAGGGTTAAGACTCATTGCTTGCTCTAAATCAGAGAATATAAAATTATTCAAAGAAGAAAATAAAGATTACCTCAATCCACAACCCCAAGTTAAGCACAACTGATATGTGGTTTGTGGCCTTTTTGGTATTGGACACTTCTGTAATCATACACAAAACTGACTTTTAGAGAAACATTGTCATTCTGTACATGCAGTTTTATAGCTTGCCTTTCTGCCCTTATGAGCTCAATATACTGATCCATACTGGTAATTAAGATCTTGGCATGCTCTATAGTGGCTTTATATTATTCCACCACACAGGAGGGTAATTGACAGACTTGCTCAACAATTTAAGACCTACTGCTTATTTGGATGGCTCACAAGCTAAAACTAAATTATAAATATTTAAAACTATTTTTAGATTTAATTTTATGTATGTATTTTATTTTATGTATGTATGTAGACATACATGCCTGGTATGTATGGAGGTCAGAAGAGGGCATCGGAGTCCCTAAAATTGGAACTAAGCTTCCATGTGAGTTTTGGGAACTGAACCTGAATTCTTTGCAAGAGCAACCAGTGCTCTTAATTACTGGTCCATCTCTCCAAACCCAAATTCTACATGTTCAAGTCATTGCATTTTTAAATTACTTATTTCCTACATCACATCACATCTTGCCTCTTGGCCCCAAACATACAATATTTTAACCAGCCCTTTGGATCATCCTGAACACGAGGAGGGATAGCATCATCTGTTGCTTACATTATCCTAGACTAATGGATTTCCTTAGTTTCTCCAAAATTTCTCTGATTGAAGCACCACTGCAGTGAATACGTATGCCTTTTAATACTCTTTCAAAATTCTATTGCTTACATTAAGGAGAATTTTCCACTCAGGCCTGTGGAAACACAACNGCTCCTTTTTCATCGTTTTGGTACATCCTGAAAATTCTTCCCAAAAGTCAAGCAGAGGAGGCCTACACCAGCCTCCATGGGTGGCAGCTAGGCTGTCTCTCCCCTCACTGTGGCATGCTGGGTAGTGCCACATTTTCAAAATCTTAGCTAGTGTCAGATACAGAAAAAAATGATTTTGATTTTCACACACAAGCATGTGTGCCTTGCCTCAAGGCAATTGACCATTTGTTCTTCTTTTCAAGATAACTCTGTTCTTGCCGTTGCTACGTCTTCTGTGATAGACAAGACATCTCATAGTTAACTTTCTCAGTGTTAATTTCTCCAGTGATCTTGTCTTATAAATAATAATTTTTTTATTTAAAAATACTTTGCCCAAGATTTTATTTTCTCTTTCTTTGCTTTCCTTTCTTCCTTGATTCCCTCATTCCTTTCTTTCATTTCACAGACTGGCTCTGAACTCACTGCCTAGCTCTTGTTGGCTTTACACTCGTGCCTCCCCTTCTGAATGCTGGGAATATAGCTGTGTAGCACCATGCCATCTTGAAGAAGATTTAAATCATTGTGTGATTCTTGTTTTGAGCCCATCATAGGTTTATAGATATGTGTTCAAAAATACCATCCATTGTGTTATCCCCAATTGAAAATCAACTTTTGCAGGCATCTCTGAGCCAGAGCTCCCATACTTAGTGCATGACCATGGCTCTATACACTGCCTTAATTAAATTCTTCTAACTAGAACCTCAGAGATACCCAGGGGAGAAGGATAAGGTTAATAGTATACAGCATTTCCTACCTGAAACCAAGTCCAACAATTTAAAATAGTCTATACCTCCTGCTTTGAAATTGAAGTGAAATTCCCCTTGTGTATCAGACATTAGTCACAAGAAAACTCAAGGGAGCCTGGCTACTAGCTACTATCAACTAGTGTGTACCTGTAGTTGTTTCAATGAAAACAGCCCCCATAGTCTCAAAGGGAGTGGCACTACAGGAAGATGTGGCCTTGTTGGAGGAAGTGTGTCATTGGGGGTGGGCTTTGAAATTTCAGATGCTTAAGCCAGGCCCAGTCTCTCTCTTTTCCTGCTGACTGNCAATTCAAATATAGAACTCCCAGCTGCCTCTCCACACCATGTCTGCCTGCATGCCACCACGCTTCCTACAATATACTGGACTAAACCTCTGAACTGTAAGTGAGCCCCAATTAAATATTTTTTTATANGAGTTGCCATGGTCATGGTGTCTCTTCACAGCAGTAGAAACCATAACTAAGATAGAAGTTGGTACCAGGGACAGGGGAATTGTGTGATAGGCTGGACCATGTTTATGTTTGGCGGCATATGGAACACTTTGGGACTTTGCACTAGAAAAGTAACTGGAAATTTTAAGTGGGGCTTAATGGGCCATCCTGGTAGGAACATGGAAGACAGTGGTACAGTGCTGAGGGTGATTTGAACTGTGGGAGCCCAGATCAAGAGGTTCCAAAGGAGAATAATATTTGTAGGTGGCCTAGAGATTATTCTTGGGATATTTTGATGAAGAATATGGCTGCTTTTTGCCTTTGTCCAAAAAGTCTCCCTNTACTTTGGGATGTCTTTCTGTATGCTGTGAATATGTGTGGCTCCCATTGGATAATAAATAAAGCTGTTTTGGCCTATGGTAAGAAAGCTTACAGTTAGGCAACAAATCCAAGCAGAGATACAGAGAGAAGGGCAGAGCCCGGGGGGAGACAGCAGCCCCCCACAGAAGGAGCAACAAGATGTCAGCAGACTGGCAATGCCATGGGCATGTGACAACATATAGATTTATAGAAATGGGTTAATTTAAGATGAAAGAGCTAGCTAGCAAGAAGCTGAAGCCATAGACCATACAGTTTGCAATTAATATAAGCCCCTGAGTGATTATTTTATAAGCAGCTGCAGGATCGCAGGTGGGAGAGATTTGTCCTGACCACTGGACTGGGCAGCACATAGAGAAACTTCTCTCTACATCCCTGAAGCTAAATTGAAGAATTTTGAATTAATTGCATTTGCAGAGGAGATTTCAAAACAGCCTTGTGTTGACTCTGTCATGTGGTTATTAGTGGCCAGTCTTATGCAGATCTATAATGAAAAAGAGCAAGTTAAGCAAGAACAAAATTACAAAATGTACAATTTGAGGAAAAAAGGAGCACCAGGAGTTGTAAAGAGATTAAAGAAAAGCATGATGCTAAGCGGAATAGAGGGAGTGGTGACCTCAGAGCAAGACCCCACCCAACTAAGCTTCCAACTTACGAAAAGGAATTAAAGAAAAGTAAAAGAAAATAAAGAAAAGCTTAAGGCCAGGCATGGGGGTACACACCTTTAATCTTAGTACCCCAAAGGCAGAGGCTGGCAGATCTAGGAATTCAAGGACAGTCTGATCTATAGATTAAGTTCCAGGATAGCCAAGCTTAGGCAGTGAAGGAAACCATCAAAACCAGAAAGCTAGTGAAAATGTATTTGAATGAGGGGGTCATGTTCCAGTCTCAGCAAGCAGCAGAACTTGGCATCTTCAGCCTCCTGGTTCTGGCTTTAGAGTCAAGGATAGAAGAAAGAGGGTACAGAATCTCCCTTCATGACTAAGGAAAGCCTCTGAGGCCAGGCATGTATCAGAGATGTCCCTGCATGGAGTCCCAGAGAGGCTATTGTGTGAAGCTGTGAAGGTGAAGCCTGGATTGCCTTGGAGACTCCAAGATGTTGAAGTTGCCAGAGACATGGGATACCTGGCAAGGAAAGTTGCNAACATCAAGTAGAACCAGCCCAAAAGAGAGAGAGAGAAGTGTGTTANAGTCAACAAAGTTGAAAGGAGTTGGAGATCTGAAGAGTACTTTGACATCAGACTTTTGAGTTTGCCCAGCTGGTTTTTGGTCTTGTTTTGGTTCAGTATTTCCTTACTATGCTTCCTTTCCTCCATTTTGGAACAGTAATGTTTATCCTGTGTCATTATATGTTGGAAGTATGTGATCTGCTTTTTGATTTTATAGGGGATTACAGTTAAGAGATTGCCACAAGTCTCAGAAGAACTTTGAACTTTGGACTTTTAAACATGGTTGAGAGTGATAGGTTATGGGGACTTTTGAAGTTGGACTGAATGCTTTTTGCATTATGATATGGGTACAAGTCTATGGGGGCCAAAGAGTGGAATATGGTGGTTTGAATGAAAATGGCCCACATAGGCTCATGGAGAATGGCGCTATTGGAAGGTGTGGCCTTGTGGGAGGAAGTGTGTCACTAGGGGAGGGCTGTGAGGTTTCAGATGCTTGAGCCAGACCCAGTCTCTCTTCCTGCTGCCTGCCAATCCAGATGTAGGACTCTCAGCTACCATCTGCCTGCATTGCTGCCATGCTTCCCACCACGACAATAATTGACTAAACCTCTGAACTGTAAACCAGTTAAATGTTTCCCTTGTTGTTGTGGTTGTGATATCTCGTCACAACAGTAGAAACCATGACTAAGACAGTACCCTTGGAAAGGACCATGTCTCTTTCTAGAATTGTCTCCATGTTTGGAACTATAAAGATCTCATTCTCTGTAGATAANGGTGGGTAATAAATGCTTCAAATCCCAGAGTCCATTTGCAAACAAATCCCACACTAAGCTACAGTAGGTGGCCCTCTATCCTTCTTAAATGAGTATGGTGCATGTCTGATAGGGAATTCCAGAGTAATAATCATTTCCAGGCTAACCTGGAAGCTATCAGCTACACCTTCAGGTGTTGTGTATCTGTAGGAATGTTTGCACAGTAAATATCCAATCTCGATTAGAATAGAAATAGAAGCAAGAAAACAAATTTCCAGTTAAACATACCTATAATGTAAAGCTGTTGATCCTGCAAGAGACTTTTTGAGAGATTATGGAAATTGGAGTAAGCGTAGTCCCTTCCTATTCCCACTGAGGATCNCTTTTGCCTACCTGGAAAACAATCAATAGGCACTGAGTTAGCAGTCACTATCTGTTGGCTGAGCTTGAAAGACCAAGCAGAATTTAAACAATAAACCCTAGGTGACTTCTCATNCTGGTACTTTATTTTCAAATGAGGCCCTATTCAAACAAGCTATTTCCAGAGGCTTAAGGACTCTGAGCCCATTATTTGCTTTTATTTGCTCAGTTGTTTGGTTTGGTTTGTTTCTATCTAGTATGTAAGTTATTCATTTATTCATTCAACAGACAGGTTTTAAGTAACAGGATAATAAAGAAAACCCAATATGGGCCCCCAGACCATTTATATTTGACTCCTCCAGCTTCTGCTGGCACCCCACCTCACCCTGACATTTCTCCCTAAAAATTCTGCAGCCAAAGCATGATCTGTCCAAAAGAGAAAAACAACCTGCCAGCTAGTTGAAAACCCAAATGGAGAAAATAAATGAAAATTCTGGAAGAGTAGTAACTAACTTCATAGTTCTTAGATATGCCACTAGGATAAAATGAAACAGTTTGTGTGAATGCACTAATCGGGGACATATAGTACACACAGTAAACATTAGCTTTTTTTTCCTTTTCTTTAAGTTTTTTAACCTTTAACTATGGGGGAATCTGTGCACATAGGTACAGGTGCCTGCTGAGGCCCAAAGAGGGCATCAGATACCCTGGAGCTGGCGTTACAGGCCGTTGTGATTCACCTAACTGGGTTACTGAGAATGAAACTGAGGACTTCTGAAAGTGAAGTTAAATGTTCTTGGCCTCTGAGCCATCCCTCTAGTGCCCCGTTTTATCTTTTTGTTTGTGGTCACATTTTTTAGGCAGGCACCACACATAATACCAGGAAACATAATCACAAAAAGCCATGATGACTGACTCCAAGTTGCTTATGATAGAGCAGGGAGACATTCAAGTAAATAACAGACAGCTCTGTGAGATAAATGTGACAGCACAGGTGGATACAAGAAGGACGTGGTATCTAATCCAGGTAGACATACACAGAAGTAGAGGGCTAGGCAGAAGGTCTTGAAATTTGTGACAGTCACCATTTCATGGAATACTGAATCCCAGACCTTGTGCTAAACACTTTGTAAACATTTTCTGACTGAATCTTATGAAACACACACACACACACACACACACACACACACACGCACACACGCACACATGCACACACGCACGCACACACATGCACATGTACATGCACACACTTTATAGACAAGAACCCTTGAGAGATTTACCCAAGATAATCTCAAGCATACAAACTGCCCTATCAGGGGCAAAACTGAGGCCAGGACTGAAGTCTCTTTGCCCTCAACACCCTCTAGGTCCTCCCAAAGCCACAGTTTACTGCACTGATTATGTGGCTTGGGGCCAACAGTCTGGAGAATGAGCAGCTGTGGGTCCATGTAAAGTAAGGAAACCCTGTGGCAAGACAACTTATTGTGAGACAATACATTTGTTGGCACTGGAAGGTTAAAAAAATAATCTGAGAACTGAGTATGTGGCAGGATATGGTGGTGTGCAGGCAGACACGGTGCTGGTAAGGTAGCTGAGAATTCATCTTGCACAGGCAACAGGAAGTGGTCTCAGACAATGAGCAGTATCTTGAGCATATATGAGACCTCAAAACCGACCTCCACAGTGACAGACACCCTCCAACAAGACCACACCTACTCCAACAAAGCCACACCTCCTAATAGTGCCACTCCCCTTGGGGGCATTTTCTTTCAAACCACCACAGACACTAATACATTAATTCTACATGAATACATATATATACATATATGTATAATATATAATTCTATATACACATTAAGAACCTCTAAGAACCTTCACAAGAAGAAAGTCAATCTCAGACCACAATTTGCCTATAGTCACTCAGCTACTAAAGTGGAGACTGAAGGCTGGGTTTGTAGCTTGGTGGTAGAGAACTTGCCTAATAGTCACAGACCCTGGATTCCATCACTGTCAAGGCAAAAAGATAAACTAAAACATAAACATTAAGAAATCACACTTAGTTCTGACTACCTGAAGATGTTAAAGTCATCTCTCCATCTTCCCCACTATGGCCATCTAAAGGGCTCAGAGCTCTTTCACAGGGCGCTGAGGCCTCTGTACATTCAGCCTTCACCTATTGGAGTTATTTGACCACCTATATACATTCTACTCCTCTGCACTGGCTCTCCTCTCTCTGGAAATTAATGAAGCTATATCTGACTAGAGTTAAATCTGAAATAAATGTACCTAAGAGCCCCAGAAAGGAAAAGATGCCAAGTCAATCAATCATAGAACAGAGAGGATATCTCCTGCTGTCAGTGGCACCACAGTTTAGCTGTTTCCCTATTTGTAGGAACTTCCTAGGTTGTTTTTAAAGTCTGAGGCACATCATTTACTAGACTGCCTTTCACTAAGTTGACAGGATCAACTTTTATTTAATTCCATTTGATATTGAATCTGCTTTAAAAGCTACTTTTGATTATCCAAGCTAAAGGAAGGTATTGCAAAATACCAGATAAGGAAGCAATTAAATTTACCTTCAGAATACATTGCTGCACTTATATTTTGTTCAACAGAGTGATGCAGTGAGGCTCAGGCTCCCTGCCCATGTGCTGTCCAACTCAGCCTCCTCTCCTCTGTCCCAGAGTCAAGCCCATCTGTGGTGTGATCTTCCTCAAGAGGCAGGAGTGAGGATGAGTGTCTCAGGGGACTTTCACAGCTGAAATGATGGCCTCACCTTTCAGGGATAGACATCAGGTCTAGTGTGAAGTTCATGAACCCATAAGTCATGGACATGCTGTAATTTCTTGTGAGTCATTAAGTCTCCAACAGATTGTCTTTTCTCCTCTTCCCCATACTAGGTATTGGGAGAATGAAGACATACTATACATGACCTCTGCCAGTCAGAAGTCATAACCTGAAAGGGAATGTAACAGGAACAAATAACCAAAATACAGTGCATGTCACCAGTGAAATATTATCCAGCCTTTAAAAAGGAATAAAATTCTGAAACATGCTACAACATGGATAGAAACATTACAGTAAGTGAAATAAAATAGACACAAAAGCACAAATATTCATGAGCTACCTAGAATAGGCAATTGAATAGAGCAGAACATGAGATAGAGGTCACCAAAGCTAAAGGGAGAAAGTTATGTAGAGTTATTACACCATAAAGCATATAAGTTAAGTGTTGGAAGATGAACACATACATTCTAGAAACGGACAGTAGTGATAGTTGTACAGTAAGGATGAATCTAACACCACTAAATTATAAACTTCAAAATGGTTAGAATGCTTAATTTGTTGTATATAATTTCCTGTAACTTGAAAANAAAACTATCAACCAACTGAAAGTTTCCTCTTAAAGGAATGAATGGGCATATTTTTAAAAATCTTAATGCTAGTCATTTCCTTACTCTCCTCAAAGAATGTAATACAAGAAATGATCTTTGTTCTAGAATAACAACCAAATCATCCAAAGAAAGAAATCATGATGCTTTTTAATTCACTCAAGGACCATAATAAGTTCGCTTTACATCAACATACATGAAATGGGCATGTGGAGATGGATGAGTGGGCAAAAGCCCTTGCAATCATGAAGAAACCTGTTCCACAGGCCCAAAGCTGCAGGATCTCCACAACACAGGGCAACAACAGGATACCTAGGAAGAATCCTAGAGAGGACCTAGCATTGATATTGTAGTAGAAAGCAGAGGCCTCCAACCAGACCAATGACTTTTTGCAATGAACACTTGCAAGTAAAGATANATGGACAAAGGGGTTTACTGTGTGACTCACTGTGTCACACTGCAGCTTCCATAATGAGATTTTAAATTTTTTCCCTTTTAAATTTTTCCTTTTTTTTTCCTCTTAAATTTTATTTGGGAGGGGAGTGCAGGGGCAGAGGGCAGATGCGAAGGGATGGGGAAATGAATGGGATCGAGATAAGATACATGATGTAAAAGACACAGAATAAATTTTTTAATATACGATAATAAAAAAAAATCCCTTGCCATACAAGTTAAGGACCAGAGTTCAAATCCCTAGTACCCACATAATTGCTAGATGGGTGTGGCAGCCCACCTGTAATCCCAGCTCTCAGGGGGTAGAAACAAGGGACTCTCCCCATCAAGCTGGCTATTGGACTAGCTGGATCAGTGAGCTCTGGATTCAATTGAGAGACCCTGCCTCTGAGTCTCTCAGTAAGTAATGAGTAAGGAGGAATGACAGTGGTCAAGAAAGACTCCCAGCATCAGTCTTGGGCCTCCACACACATGTACAAGCACATACTCACCCAAAAACATGCATCTACACATNAGAAGAGTCATGCATACATACCACAATATACATGAAAAAAGCAAAGTATAAGACATGACATTTTTATGGAGGGGAGGAGTTTAAGTAGAATACAACTTGACCAATCTGTGAGTGTTAGATGGAAATCCAGTCTCAGCCACTGTTAAGGTGTCAGTGGAAAAAAACCCACAGCTCTCACCTCAAAGAGAATAAGAGATAGTTAATTCTGGAGCCAAACATGAATAGTTATATTCCAGGAACATGGGTTTGAGTTGCCCTAAATGCTATATTCCAGTTTAGAGATAGTTTCATGAAGCTTCTATAATTACAGAGTAAAATGAGCAAATCGTGGCACTCTTCAAATTTATGGTGGAAACATCAGGTAGGTGGGCTACAACAAATGAGGAGATCTCCGTTATTGACCATAGATGTTATCTGGTGACATTCTTAACCTGTGAGTTGGTGAAAGCTAGAGGTGTAGTGGGTAGCAGTTCCAGCTTTGACCTGGAAGCACAAACCCTAGTGAGGCTTCAGGTAACTGCCATGCCTACCTAGGACCTCTCCCTGGGGCCGGCCGAGACAGGAGCCTTTAAGACCAGAGATCCATCCTTGCCGGCCCTCTTGATTCCTGGATCCTGGATGCTGGATGGCAGACTAAGCAGAGATCTCCAGAGAACACTGCTGGACTGCACCTCACCTCTCCTGGACCCTGTAACCAACCCCTTTACTGGCTGTAAGCTACCCCTAAATACATCTGCTATTAACTACATGGAGTTGTTTTAATAATTTTCCCCTATATAGGGGTTTGTCAGTATGTCCCAAAATGGTGACAAAGAGGTTAGATCATACAAAGAGGTGTCAATGAATGGCAAGTAAGGGGGCTAAAGAAAGCCCAAGATGCTTTGGCTCTGGACCTGCCACATTCCAACCCTCCACAATAAGAGCAGATATTTAAGTCATAGGTTGTTTTCTTTTTCTGAGTACTTTTCCCATGATCCTAAAGGGTAGAAATTTCTTAAGATATGAAAGTTATCTTGGGGAGTTACTAATATCTACCCCCCAAAAATCTGTAAAAGTTATTGTTGTTGATTGTTTTTGGTCTTTTCTCTTTTGGGGGACCCATCACCCAGCTCCCATATAAATCAGACATGGAGGCTTATTGTTTCTTATGAATGCCAAGACTTAGCTTGGCTTGTTGCTAGCCAGCTTTTCTTAATTTAAATTGTCCCCATCTATCTTTTGCCTCTAAGCTTTTTCCTTTTTTTACTTCTGTATATCTTACTTTCACTCTTACTCCATGGCTGGCTGGGTGGCTGGCCACTAGCAACCTCCTCTCCTTGTTCTCTTGCTCTTTCTTCTCTTCCCAGATTTCTCCTTCTATTTAGTCTCTCTGCCTGCCAGCCCTGCCTATCCTTTCTCCTGCCTTGCTATAGGCCATTCAGCTCTTTATTAGACCATCAGGTTTCTAGACAGGCAAAGTAACACAGCTTCACAGAGTTAAACAAATGCAACATAAACAAAAGTAACACACCTTAAAATAATATTCTACAACAAGTTATAGCCTAGCTGTTTTCCTTAAGACAAATAATCCCTTCATATCTAGAAGCACCCAAATTCAATCACTAGTAGTCTACATGGTGACCCTTCCTTCAAACTCTACTCATCATAATCAGGCCTTTGAGAGTCATATGTAATATTGCAGGATGTTTCTAATTCAATCTTAGACTTAATTACAAAAGAATCCATATCATATAAATATGAGAGTGTACCCTTAGTGCTGAAAATTAAGTGTTAAAACAAGAAACATTACACATTATGATTTGATTCTAGCTTGAGCTAGCTTTTCAAAAAGGCTAGAGCTGTAATAGAGGAATAATTTGTATAATAACTTCCCCATTGCACTGCACTATTGTGGAGTGGCTACACCTTGGGTTGAGAGGTTACTGTTGACCATCATGAAGCAATTGATATGGTGGCCTACTGTCATCATACTGAAATAAGCAGAACACGAGGATACCTAGGTCCCTAGCAGTAATGAGAATATCAATATTCCCTCCTCCTATAAGTAGCCAACCTTCACCTGAGATTCTAATTACCCTAGCTGCACTAGTCTTGAGGGTGCTAGATACACAGGACGTNGAATGTTGGATGATGAATGGGTTGCTACAGTGGTACAGCTTTTGGGAGTCCTCATCTAGGCTGGGGTTGGATTTTTCAGTGATAGCACTGACAGGAATCATCTCATAAATAGTTCTTCACTGACGGTTCTGTAAGTAACCCTTCACCCATGCTCCTGTGGATAACCCTTCACCCATGCTTATGTGAGAACCCCCTCACGCATGCTTCTGTAAGTAACCCAAATAAACTCATTGGCTGAATCATTTCTGGTCTGTTAGTGCCTTCCATGTATTAAGTAGACATTTCTCTATACCACCCCAGGAGAAGTCACAGGGAATACCTCTTCACATCATAGCCGATACTTGGGCTTACATCATCCATGCATAAGGCTGTTTTCAGAATATGTGAGAAGGGTATTTGCAAATGGTTAGAGAAAATGAGGATTCATCCTGTTAAAAAAAA
>LZPO01097705.1:20426-34709 GCA_001675575.1 Neotoma lepida
AGTCAGGGAAAGAAATATCTTTAGTGAAAACATGCATCACTAGGACTCAGCTCAGAGGATTTTCATATTTTACATTCTCAGGCAAGAAAAACTGTCAAATAGGAAAGCAATGTTAAAGCATTCTTTCATTATGTATTCTCTCATTTTTCCACATTGTAAATGACTTCTGTGTTCAGGATGTTTGGAGATTCCTCTTGCTAGAGAGATACTACCTTTTACTTAAATTATTCACTGACTAAAGTGCCAATTCAATGGAATCCAATATGCAGATTATTGCATGGTTGTGGATATGACATGTAGATTATCCTTCTATTATTGTGCATCATAAAGATAATAACAGCATCANGGTATTAGTTTAATTTACTAGCACTGACTAAGAATGAGGTACTTTACTACTCATTTTATAGTTAAACTTAGAGACACAGTATAAAAGAAGTTTGTATTGGGATTGGATCTGAATCAGTGTCTAAAACCCTTGCTATGCAAGTGTCAGACCATGAGTTCAGATTAACAGAACCAACACAAAACAGAACACGGTAACAGGATTTTGTAATCCCAATGCCCTTACTGTGTGTGTGTGTGTGTGTGTGTGTGTGTGTGTATGTGGTAAGGGAATCCTGGCCAGCTATCTCCACATATCTCAAACAAGTCAGAAGTGAGGAACAATAATTCATGTTGTCAATTTACCTCTACATACGACTGTGGTACATGTACACTCTTCCACACACACGGCCCCCACAAAATACACAGATACAAATTTTCAACGTGCTTTTGGTGCAACTTCTGTCAGGTGAAAAATGAGGATTATGGTAAATCAAGACTTCTTGAGCCTGATGGGCACAGGGAGTTTGTGTGAGCATGACATACCTGGTCAGCTAACTAGACATTTCTATCTATCTGTTTATCAATCTTGATGGACTGATGCCATATTTATAAATTTCCTGTTATGGATTATACCTTTTGTTAAATATCATATTTCAGTATGTTTTCTAAACAATGTAGTTAAACTACCTGCTCTTGACTTACTAGTCCACCAAGATCCCGAACTAATGGTTTCCTTTTTTCTTGGGGTTCACAGCAACACATCACACTATCCCATTTCTAAGGGATGAATTTTGTACAGTCCCCTGGCAGATAAGAAACTATTGAAAATCAAATGCTACGTGTCAGACAAATTGCCTCTGTGCAGAGTGTGGCTGGATAAATTAATTGCCTTTTGTGTGGTTCTTCNTGAACTGCCAGTCCACAATGGCATATTATTGGGAAGGAGAATAATGGTTTCACAAATATCTCAGGAATAGTTTCTACTTGTAGCTTAAGTGAAATGTCGAAAAATGAGTCTCATCTGCTTTGAAAACAGACAATAATTAGAGTTTTTTGAGGTGGAAAAAGATATTAGTACTATTATTGCATTATTATTTTCTTCTACTTCCTAAATTTTTTTCTCTCCTCATAGTAGCATTGTTTACTGTCCTAAGAAATAAAATTGTCTTTCTGAGATCCTGTCAATAGTTAGAGTTTTCTGAAACACTTTCATTTATTCATTTCTATAATGAAGGATAATTATAAGTTGCCAGAATGTCATCTTCTAACCCCTTGATACACAATTAATCTTTTTTCCACACCTGGGTGTGAGACTGAAGGCTCCTTTAGGCTTGAGCTGATGCCATATCCTAGAAAGCCAAGTCAAAAGAAAAGAGGGGAAAGGTAGAAACAGACATGCCTGGGTCGAGTCTGTTTGCTCAGATCACATTCACTGTGACACAAAACATTTCCAAACCTCAGCCTCATGCTTGAAGGCTGATTTACAGCTCCAGATCCTTGTTTATGATATTCTGCCCTTCAATTTAGTTGAGATTTGTTTTCAGCAATATCATAAAATAAAATTCTTTAGAGGATGGAGAGGTAGCTAGTGACAGAGTGTGTGTTTTCTATGCATGTAGTTCTGGGTTCAATATTTTGCTGTTTTGAAAAACAAAAGTTCACTTATTTCAATTAGAACATTTGCATAAATACTTTTATATATTTTGTTTGAAAGATGACAGGGGATCCCTGCCAATCAAATGTCATTAGAAATTGTTTCCTCTGCCCTTTCTTCTTTTAGGTGGTCACCAAGAAATTCTAAATAGGACTAACTGGTTGAGGAATGGGAAACTTAAAAATATTTAATAATTTTACCAGCTCCAGCCACAGAATATATACTAGGTATTTAGTTCTGTAAAGTATATCATAAAACTTAAGGATGATTACATTTTTCACANTAATGTAAACACTAACGATAGCAACAAAATACTTCATGTCCCCAATGAAATTGTGAAATGAAATTATGTGCATGGTTTTTTTGGTTACTGTCAGTAGAAGATAGCATTTCATCACCATGTGGCTGTAGTCTGTACACAATACCAGGGAGTTCAGCAACGAAGGCCCCACTACATTTAAAGCATAATAGATTACTTCCTTGTTTATTAAAGTTGAGGCAGTTTTAACTCAGAAACAAAACATTATCTTTATATTATAATAGCTTGACGAAAACAGTTACACTTTGTTATATAACAGAACTTTATATACAATATGACATACCCAAAGCTTGCTCTAAAATAGAATGAGTGGTTCTATATATGTAGTTTTACCACAGGCTTAGATGAATAAATGTATTAAAGGAAGAATTAATACAGTTGAAAAGATTTCACTCCGAGGATTAATGAAATCCCTGCATGAATTCATTTCTCATTCCTTTCCTGGTCTGATTCTACACTTGAGAACCTTGTGCATCCTGATGTCACACAGAGAATTAGCTCAAGGAGTCAACATTAGTTTTTTCTTTTCTTTACTAGAGCCTGAAGTTAAGAGTTTGATGTTGTTTGATAATCTATATATTATCAGTCAATCAAAACAATGAGTTGGGTAGATATTTTACAAGTATGTTTCTACCATTGATGATTTCAAGTAGTTTGCATTGAACTTGAGAAACTAATATCAGAATTGCTTTATTCTTTATACATTGGCTCAAATTTGTTCTCCATATATTTTTGTTTGGGACATCATCCATTGGGCATGGTCAATCCTCCAGGAGCCACACCCTTAAAGAAAACTAATTCTCCACTAGAAATCACCTGTCCAGAGTTCCTCAGAAGGATATGGGGACTCATTAACTCTTCCTGACTCCATGCTGCAGTGTTGACTGCCTTTTACAGGGCTTGTAGAGACAATCACAGCTTCTGTGATTTCATGAATGCAGAGACATATCTGATTTTCAATGAATAGATGTAAATACATGAGGGGAGGATTATGTCTTGTGTATCAATTCTAAATACTTGGTATTATAATAGTGACCTATTCTCGGGAACTCTTGCTAAGTAATAAATATTGTTTAGTATTTCCTGTGACCATTGTACACAGCAGATGAATACAAGTTTTGCTTTAGCAATCAGTAATTTCGCATTCCAGAGGGGAAAAAAGATATGATCTTCTACAACCATGAAGAGCCAACAAATACAAAATTTCCTCTTACCTATACTTTAAGGTAAAACTATTGAGTTTTGTATTTTCTTCATCCATTCCAAACCATTGTTATTGAGTGTCCTAATCATTCTTAACACTGGTATTATTATTTTAATTGCATTGTGACAGGGCAAGATGGTGCAGAGGCTCCTCTCATATTCCTGCTGAGGCCATTTTAGACTTCACTAGAAGTTGATATCCTTGATGCAAAGCTTGTGGAAAATTATTCAACTCTATTCTAGGATCCTGAAGTCAAGATGCCCAAACTAGCTTATCTTAGCTTCTGTTATACCCCCTGTTTGTGTAGAAACCACCCCCTCACCCAGATTATTGCTTATGTTAGCTTCCCTTAAACAGTTTGTTTGCACAAACTGTTCCCCTCACCCCCTGCAGCTGCCAAGATACCATTCCAGGGTCTGTATTTTTGCCTTCATAAACCCCTTGTCCTAAACACTGGGTGTTATATTTGGGTCCTGAATTCCTGAGTGTAGTCCCAGACAGCTGGAATAAAACTTTCTATTGACTGTAAACTATGTCTGGGTGATCATTTCTAATGGGCTCCCCAAAACAGTATGGTTTTGTTTGTGTTTCATTATTTGTAATGTTATTCATGGGAAATGTGCTTAGTCCCATAAAGCTTAGTTGTGTTCAGCTCATCAGTCATCTTTAAGTTTGTACATTTATTATGATCAGTGAAAACTACACTTATTTTTCCCTTAGTAAGATGAGTTAGTAGTATTCCAGTCTCAGATTCTCTGGCCTCAGACTGTATATATTATACCAAATATTGATTTACCTAATCTATGTAGCAGAGTTGACAATAATAACTTTTCCCCACTGATTAACTACCATGAGAATTAAATCAGATGGCCCAAGTGAAATGATAATCCCAAAAACTAGCATACAGCAAACAAAGACATCCACCTCATTATAAGAGAAATATTTTATTTCCAACTTGGAGTCAAAGCCGGTANCTTTCAATACGATATTGCATTACAATTTCCTTATATTTCAAACTGCTGAGAACTATAGATGATGTTTCACATTATGTCTCGTTAATTCCTTTTCCTTAAGATCTGCTTTCTGCATGATATTTCTTTTGTATGATTAGAGGCTGCTTATGACACATAAGATGGGAGTAACAAACCATTCTTTGCAAAATTATTATATATATAGTCATATATAAAATACTGTATAACCTATTTCTATTCCAGAGAGGGATTCTAAAATATTCTAAATTTTTATGAATTTCAGTGAATCAAAAATTTTTACATTTTAAATAAATTGTTTTGTTTGTTTTTAATTAGTTACTTAGAAAATAAAAAATACAAATCTTTGATGTTATCTAGAGAGCTGGGTGTTCTGATTTCTCAACTCCAAATAACCTTTGTATAATGATTCTCTGGTATTATCTTCTCATAAACACACTTTAAAATTATCATTTGACTTATCTGTCCTTGTAAAGGAAGACAATGAAGTATTAACAGTGGTTTGCTATGTCTACAAAGATGTCCTAAATCCTTTAAACAAATGATTACAATCTCATTGTCTCATCTACTGATTGGTGCTATAGCTTCCTGTCATCAGAGTGCTGCTGAACTTGGAGTGNCTTGGAGTCAAAGATAAACTTTAAAGAGTGGAGATAACTTTTATTTGTTATGGGCAATAAAGCCAGAGTCTCTCCTGACTATCTGACAGACAGGCTCTGATGTTGCAGATCTGGTCAAGCAGAGCACAAATCGAAGAGTGTCTGAAGGGCAAGGTGCTGGAGGCGTACACAGTCTGAAACTTACATGATAAAATTATGTGCAATGAAAGTAGTTAGAGAAGAAGGAATAAAGGCCAAGGCTAATCCTGTCTTGGGAAGTTGCACTTGTCAGCATAAATCTTGTTGGACTCTCTGACAATGTCTACTGAAAACAAACTGATTGGCTTAACTGTGCTTGGGCCTTACTTCTCATATGTGTGTGTGTGATGCACGCTTATGAGTACATGATCTGATCTTGATGAGCTTGACTCCTGAGCAAACCCTNTGTTTCCCTGCACAATATGTCAATTGATATGTATTAAGTTTAGAAGACTGAAAGANCGTGTATCAGCATGCATAAGCTATGCATGGTTACATATAAAATCGTATGNTGTGTGATGACATTTTCCTTAGCAATGGACCACAGATTCAATGGTAGTTCTACAAGAGTTTAAAACCAGAAACAAGGTCCATTGAAACAGACAGTAAATAAAAACCTATTTAAAGTTCAATATGAAATGTATGACAATAGAACTGTGTACTTGAATTATTAGAATTGCAACCTTTTCCCTTACCCAGGATGAATTAGGAAAAGTTTTTAGTAAATTATTTAGTATGAATTTAGTTTTTGTTGTGTTCAATCTAAGTTGATAAGGTTGAGAGAGATCTTTAAAAGGGCCTTCAAAAACAGAGAGATAACTCAAGAAAGGTAAAACTCTAAAATATTATCATGTAGGGTAAATGGTAAGCATTTTCATCTTACTTGGAAGGATCATGAGCAAAAGATTACATTGTAACATCAGCTGAGATCATAACATGGAGTTGCCTTAAATCACATAGGAACTCTGAAGCTGTCATGCCCACATACCTGAGTACATAATTCATGGGATTGTGGTATCATTGGTGTCAACACTTCCACAACACATAGAGCATGAGCATTATTTACCCCATATTTGAAAGAGGGGATAAATAGCTATGTTACTGGCTTCCATATAGATCTCCTTTATTTTTAAAATACAGGTATATAGGTTTTTTGCTTTTGTTTTTGTGTTTTTTTTTTTTGCTTGAAGAGAGTAGTTTTTTTTTCTTTTTTTGTAAATCAATAGGCACTGTTTCCCCAACAGTGACCTCATATATCATATATCTTCTCCATGACTTGATTACATCATTTGGTCTTATATTTATTTGAATCTCAAGTTAATTATATATCATATCTATAGTAGAAATCTTGTATGTTTTTTGAATCTTAGATGGTCTTTTAATAAAAAACCTAGAGCCAGATATCAGGGTGAAAGCTGAAAGATCAGAGAAACAGAACAGCCAGCCACTAGCTTTTACCTCTATGAAATCCTCAGCCTAAACAGAGTGAGTTCCTGTTTCCTCATGACTTATATACCTTTCTCTGCCCTATCATATTACTTCCTGGGATTAAAGGTGTGTGTGCTTCCCAAGCAAACGCATGAGATCTCAAGTGCTGGTATTAAAGGTGTGTGCCACCACTGCCTGGCTCGTTTCTCCCTTATACTGGATCAATCTCATGTAGCTTAGCGTGGCCTTGAACTCAGAGATCCAGAAGAATCTCCTGCCTCCTGAGTGATAGCATTGAAGGTATGTGCCATCACTGCCTGACCTCTGTGTCTAATCTAGTGGCTGGATCTATCCTCTGATTCTCAGACAAATTTATTAGGGTACATACTATATCACCAAAGTTACAGAAACTAAGAAATGCTCACATAGGCCAGGATTATCACAAATTTTCTTTATAAGGCAATATATGATGCTGCCAGGGATTCCTCAGGAAATTCTATTTTCATAGAATTTCAGGAAATTCTCACTGAAAGAAAGCTGTCTTTACTGTAAGATGTTTCAAAGTTTTACTCTGCTAACATCACTCTCCAAAAGCCAGGGCTAATACTGAGCATTTCACAGATACATTTGCCTCATGGATATATTTACTTTTGTTCTTTTTCTCTTTCTCTCTTTCTCTCTCATTTAATTATTTATTTGGATTTCTGACATAGTTTTTTCTGTTCCTGGCTGTATGGAACTTGCTTTGTAGACCAGGCTGGCCTTGAACTCAGTAATTGCTGAACTGAGTAATACTTCTGCCTATGGAGTGCTGGGATTAAAGGTATTATAGCCACCATGCCAGGCTTGGATGTATTTAAGTTTCAATGAGCCATATTTTATTTACTTGTGAATATTTAGAGTTGGGTGACTAGTGAAATGCAATAATAAAGAGAAAGGGAAATATGGAAAATTGGCTTTGATTTTGAAATAGATCACTACGATTTTTGCAAAAAAAAATAGGGAAAGGATAAATCAGTAGAATTTTTTAATTACTATGTTAATCCTGCCACCTCATGTGTGTGTGTGTGTGTGTGTGTGTGTGTGTGTGTGTGTGTGTGCAAGCATGCATGTCACAGTAAACATGCTCAGGTTATAAGATTTGGGAGCAAGTCTTTTAGCAATTAAGGTATCTTGTTGGCCCCCAAATGGAAGTTTTATTAATACTGAACTACTAATTTAAGAGAATTCTTGTAGAGAAGCAAGGCATACCTAGTCAGTGAGGTGAAGAGGAAGGCTAGTTATTGAATGGAAGAAAGAAAGAAAAAACTGGTGGACAGATTTCTAACAAATGGGAGTGGTGAAATGTGATAGCCAGTAGTGAAACTGGAGGTAAAAATTTGTTTAGTGAAGAGGCAAAAGGTCTTTTTGTGTTTTGAAATGTCAATTTTGGGATTTTAGTAGAAATCCAGGTGGATATAGCAAGTTTGAAATGAGATTTAGGAATCAGGAGTTTGATAGAGTGAGTTTATCTCAAAATAACATTTGTAAATCGAAAGGATATCTGTGAAAATGAACAACTACTAAACAGATAATTTGCAATGGTTCTCAGTTTAGAATATGCATTTCAAAAGAGAGTAATTATGAACAAATAAAAGTTGAATTAAGAAGTGCTTCGAGCATATAAAATATTTTTGCTTCACTTCATTTTGAAGATAAAGAAAAATATTTTTCAGAGTTATTAAGAAAGTAAACAGATGCTTTATGAAAATACTTGGCCTGGTTGTCATAGATTTGCATTTGGTAGGGTTTAATGCATCTTCATTGTATTATACCTTGAGGCT
Organism: Neotoma lepida; assembly: GCA_001675575.1. Taxonomy (NCBI): domain Eukaryota; kingdom Metazoa; phylum Chordata; class Mammalia; order Rodentia; family Cricetidae; genus Neotoma; species Neotoma lepida. Next base: position 28,806 of record LZPO01097705.1, read on the forward strand.
GGAGTTTGTCTTATTAGATATTGTTGTCATGGCAACTGAAAATCTAGCCAATGGCAGACAGTCATGCTCAAGCTAAGTGGTTCCTAAGATGCTCATTATCTGCCTCGTGTATCTTGAGGCAAATATGTAGTTCCAACTCTGATCTAAGGATGACAAATTAAAGAAATATACGTCACCAATAAAACCATTTCTTTCTTTATATACTACTCTTATCTCTAGAATTATTAATGGTACTAATTTAGAACAGATAGATTAAGAATTTCAAAATGCTTTTCTCATATCCTTAATGCCACCATAAAATGTCATTGTCATTAGATTCAATATTTTTCTCAGATAATTGGTAGTCAGTTTTTATTTGGCCCATGTAGTTATAAGAATAAGTAATAAATCTTATTTTCAATACATCAAAATTATTTGCATGTATCATAAAACATTATTTTACTTATGTACATTTATTAAATTAGAGAGATGTCTTGTAGGAAAGTGATTTTTGAGAAAAATCTAGTCAATGAATTGTTTCTATGAAAACAGAANTAAAACTGATTAAGGAATGAGACTAATAAAAATGTTAATTATGCAAATTTTAAATACTTTAATTATTATTTTCTTATTAATACTATGAAAGTCACATTTAAGGATTAAAAACTGACTGCAATACATTTATGTATGAAGTCAAGATGAGGATTGAGCAACTCCCTGGACTGACGGCCTTTAGTTCTAGGCACAGCAATAAGTGCATGGTACAACTATGTCCAGTAAATTCAAACATGAAACAAGAGAATCCATGAGAGGTAGATGAATGTGCTTGGAACCTGTAAAAATGATCAGGTCACTCTGAGAAGTGCTCTGAGTCCAAGATTGTCTGAACACTAATGTTGATGCTAAGAGTGAATGAATAATTAATGATTGTGGTGTGTTCTCTTTCCTCATTAATCAAGCAAGATTACTACTGGCCTAATCATACTTTGAGGCAGGCATAATACAGCATTTAAACATCAACAGGAGGAAGTCCTATAGTCCTGCTGGATAAGAGTCACACAATAATAAGCAATGAGGACCACAAAGTCTTAAGTGTTTCAATACTAATGAAATATTAATGAAAAAGTGTCAGCCCAAAACACTATTTTAGCCAGTCAGAACAAACATCGGTTGGAATGGTGGTCCTGAAAGAAGTACCTGTATACTATTCNTCATCACAATGCTTCCTGTGTACATGCTGAGTACTCCTCTCATGGTTGGAGAGTGAGGGTTTTGAAGTTACTAGGAAAGAAGCTACATCTCTCATATACCAACTAGTAACAGAGTTTTCTCTACTGGAGTGATTGCCATGCTACATGCCAACTGTGGTGGTTACTACTATGACTAACACACCAGCTGTATATGAACCATTCCTGGTTGCTAAACCAATTTTGTCTCCAGCTCCAACTCAGCATGCTAATTAGTCATAACAGAAATCATGNCTGTAAAAACTATCAGAACCTGTGAAAAGCTCTTTGCAAGTCTGTCGAGCAGCATGCCCTGGTTAGGCATGAAGAAAACCGGAGGATTGAAACATTTGGTATCTCGAATGCCCTCAGATCTGTGACACTTACAGTTTTCAACGCTTCTATTCTCTCAAGTCCTTCCCCTGCAGGGGTGAAATTTAAAATACACATTTTCTATTTTTCTTTATAGGCACAAAGATCAACATGTTTGAAAAATCTCAGAATGGAAACAGAACTATTTATGTAAAAAAGAGAAAGTACTATACTCAGCACAATATAAATTTTGATATTTGATAATATTTTTGTAATTAAATGATAACATAATTGATAATTAATTGAAAATGGAAAATAATAGATATTGCTTTTACCTGCTGAATGTAACAGCAATTTTTATAAGAAAAAAATGATGCATGTTATCTAGAGATTACTTTTTAGAGGTATTAATATATTTATCAGTACACATGTTTTAGACATGTTAGAATATAATTTACCCATAATTCAATGATCTTATTGAATCTCTGTCAAGTAACATATTGCCACATAGCACATGTAAAAAAAAATTTTAAGCTCTCATCCATAGTCTAAAATTGTTGTTATTTTTTTGTTTTGTTTTGTTTTGTTTTGTTTTGTTTTTTGTTTTTCGAGACAGGGTTTCTCTGTGTAGCCTGTCTCTTATACACATCTAGATGTGTATAAGAGACAGGATTAAAGGCGTGCGCCACCACCGCCCGGCTGTTATTTTTTTTTATTTCTCACCTTTTACTGAAAAATATCATTGAAATTGAATTCTTGCTTAGATTCAATAAAATGTTTTTATTTTTCCCTTTTTATTGAAAATATATTTTTTCATATAATTATACTCAGATTATGTATATCTCTCCCCCAACTCTTATCCAATCCTCTCCATCACCTCACATACTAAAATCAATCCACATCTGTCCTTGATGTCTCTCATTAGAAAATAAACAGGTATCTAATAGTGATAATAAATAATAATAACAAAAACAATAATAATAATAAACTAAAAATATACAGATCTTAATGAGAAAAATAAACAAATTGTAAAACAAGTAGGCAAAGAATTTAGAAGCAGAGACACATATATACATTGGATAGCACAGAAGCTCCCTAAATTCACAAAACTGAAGACTATAATATATAATCAAAAGACCTTATAGGGTAAAGAAAAAAATTTCAGATACAGCATTATGAAACCAAAAGAAACAAACAAATAACAACAACAAAGCCCCAAATACCATTGAGTTCATTTCATGTTGGGCATCTACTACTTGTCATAGGCCCTTAAGAGTGGTTTTTATACCTTGTAAGATTCCATTGGAGAAAAATAATTTTTCATTTTCCAGTGGTTATCAATTGAAGATAGCATCCCATTTAGTGATGTGGGCTTATAGCCACCTCTCCTCTCAGTCTGGGACTCCATCAGGTGCAGACCCATGCAGATCATGCGCATGCTGCACAGTCTCTGTGAGTTCATATGTGCATCCATCCTCTTGTACTTAGAAGGCCTTCTTTCCTTGTTGCCCTCCATTACCAATTGTCTCCTCTTCTGCGGGGCTTCTTCAGCCAGGAGGAGGGAGAATTGGTGAATGCATTTTGTTAAATACTGAGTGATTCAAGTTTTGTCAATTTCTGCACCTGGTCAAATTGTGGGTATTTACCCACATTATCTCTATTTCATCCACAGCAGGAGGAAGATTCTCTGATAATAGCTGAGCAAAATATTGTCTTAGGACTATAGTAGAATGTTCTTAGGAGTCATTTTGTTGGTACATTCCTTTTGCAGAACAGTACTATNTGGTTTNCCCAAAGATATATTTCCCAATGAGTCTCAAGTTCTTGACTACCCTAGGCATATCAGGGATAGCTTCCATCCCATTGCGTTGGCCTCAAATCCAATCAGATATTGATTGGTTAGTCTTCAAACAACCAAGAATATTGGTTGCTCACCAAAAACTAACAGTAAGGCCCTCTGGCTGAAGATAACACCTACATAACTCATTGAACATGAAAAAGTAAAATTGATGCCCACCTATGGCTTTCACCTCTACTGACTAGTGTTCTTGCTACTCAAGGATACTGTGTGTTGCCAGAAGAGAAAGATAAACAACAGCCTAGCTACAAATGCTTCAAGCTTCAGTGGTGACCTGCATGGGAGGAACATATTTCTTAAGGAATTGTTAAACATATATATTTCTTATTTTGTCATCTCACCCTTCAACTTGTGTTGAAGTTTTTTTTTTAATTTTTTCATCAGTTTTTAGGCATTTAACAATTTGTGGTGCTTTCAAGTACATTGGCNTGTGTGATGTTTAATCTCATTTGTCAACTTGATTGTGCTTTAATGTTCTATCTACATTACAGTCTAGATATTTGTGGAACATGTGTTTTACATGTGATGAACATTTGAGTCAGTAGATATTANGTAAAATAAGTTACTTTCTACAATGTGGTAACTGCAACAAAATCTTTCCAAAACCTAAAGAGAAAAGAACAGTTTCCCTGATGAAAAGGACTCCTGCTGTCAAACTGAAACCTAAAAATGCTATGTCCTTCAGTTGATGAATGGATAATGAAAATAGTACATTTACAAAAATGGGATATTACATAGTTGTGTAAAACAGAGTGGAAAAATTAAATTAGCAGGTGAATGGAAGAAGTTAGTGAGATAACCCAGAACCAAAAAAAAAATATGTTATGTATTAACTTTTATGTGAAATTTATCTGTTAAGTCTCTAATAAGCAAACTGCAGTCCATATAATCACAGAGGTTAGGTATAGAATAAGGCACTCGTGAGGGGGATGGATCTCCATAGAAGGAGGGAATAAAAGATATATTTAAGGATGCANGGGGTTGGGGGTTGGGGGGAAGGACTGGAACAAGAATTTAAAAAGTGAGGGAGCAGGCAGGGGAGTTAAGGAGGGCATACTGTGAACAACAACTAAAGCTAAGGGCAATTTGACAGTTTGTATGAAAGTCTGATATAGGAGATATTAGATTTTTAAATATTAAATATTAAAAAAGATTTNAAAAATATATGCATATATGAAAGAAATCTAAATGGAATAACCAAATAATGTGAGAGANAAAGCTCCAAGACATCTCTTACCACCAATCAAAACCTCTAGTGTCAGAAATGAGTTAAATCTAATGGAGTTTTTGGTCAAANGGGCCCCCTAGGAATCCCCAAGCAACCTAGGCTATTGCCAAGATTATTAGTTGTTCTCTANAAACTGATGATAAGGCCATATTGCTGAAAACTCCACCTACAAAACCCATGAATCTGGAGAAGTCGAGGTGGTGCCCACTTGGAGCCTTGACTCTTACAGACTAGTGTTCATGATACTGGAAGGTACTCTGCACACAANCAGAACAGAAAGATAAATGCCAATGCTGCTGCAAAATCTTCCATTTACAATGGTNATATGCATATCAAATTTATAACTTGAGAATCTATCATATAAATGGAGAATAAATGCATGTCATTTCAAACTGCCTTAACTGTGTATTTGAGAAACAGAGTGCATTTGGTGCTCTTGGACATGGGAAGCATGCAAGAGTCTTTGCAGCATGTCTGTGCTCACCAAAGAAATGCATAGATAACAATGAGCATATGCAATGGTAGGGGAAAGCCATGATGTGCATGCCTGTGTCATCAGCTCTTTGAAGGCTAAGGAAGAGGGATCATCAGTTTCATGGTCATCTTGGGTCACACAGTGAATTTGAAATCAACTTGACTACACAGAGAGACATNGTCTTATAAAAAAGAAGGAAGGAGGGAAGGAAGGGATGGCAGAAATATAGAACTNGAAAAGGAAAGAAATAATTGTTTACCAAATCCTAGAAGCAATAATATGCTGATATCTATATATGAGAAATTAGGAAAAGATGAAATGCCAGCCATAAAATAAAGACAAGGCAAGAAAATTTTCCATCTGGATAGAGATTTCAAAATATGTACATATATTTTAAAATGTATGGACATGAAACTAAGCCAGAAAAAAAAATAGATGGAGACCTTCATAAAAGATATAATGACACAATCCAGTGTTACTTTACTAACAAAGTCTTGTTTTAACAAGAATATAATAAAAATCTCAAAAATCCAAAATATCATGTACAAAAAAAGCCTTAGGTGGCAAAAAATTTATTATAAAAGTAAAACAAGAAATAATCAAGGATAATANATATCAATAAAAGAAAAAAAACAGATCATGGTTGACATGCCTGTATGATGCAAAAGACACTGAAAGAATATAAAACCTAGAAGAGAAATAAAAATCTACTGATTTTTACTGTGATGTATTATTGGTTGTTTTTTACTCTTTTGGGGAGCCCTCCACCCAGCTCCCAAATAAATCGCACATGGAGGTTTATTCTTAATTATAAATGCCTGGCCTT
>LZPO01097706.1:7380-26844 GCA_001675575.1 Neotoma lepida
CACCCCCCATTCCCACCTCCTCTAAGATAAGGTCTCCCATGGGGAGTCAGCAGAGCCTGGTACATTCAGTTGAGGCAGGTCCAAGCCCCTCCTCCCTGCACCAGGGCTGCACTAAGTGTCCTACCATAGGCACTAGGCTCCAAAAAGCCAGCTCATGCACCAGGGACAGTCCCAATCCCACTGCCCCTAAACAGTTCAAGAGTAAGGCATTTTCTTAATTAGTGATTGATGGAGGAGCGCCCAGCTCATTGTGGGTGGTGACACCCCTGGGTTCTAAAGCAGGCTGAGCAAACCACGAGGAGCAAGCCAGTAAGCAGCATCCCTCCATGGCCTCTGCACCAGCTCCTGCTTAGAGAGGTTCCTGCTCTAATTGAGTTCCTGTCCTGACTTCCTTCTTATGAACAATAACGTTGAAATGTAAGCCAAATGAACCCTTTCCCTAAGCTGCTTTTGGTCATGGTGTTTCATCACAGCAAAAGTAACTAAAACAGTCACATTACCTATAAAAGATAATGGAGAAGAATTACAGTGAGGTTCTCTTCAGAAACACGCAAGCAAGAAGAGGGAAATAAATGGTTGAGAACAGAGCATTGCAGACCAGAGGTTCTGCGTTTTATAAAATGATCTCTCAAAAAAGAAAGAGAGATACAAAATTATTCTCAAGCCTACTAGAAACTGAGAGAATTCATTTGCAAATACCTCTACCTTGCAAGAAAAGTCAGAAGGAAGGAAAACTGAACAAGGAACTTGGAACTACATGAAGCATGAAGCATCAGTGAATGAGTAAGTGAAAATAAAACAAGAACTTCCCTTTTTCTTCTCAGTTAACCTAACAAAGAACAATTTATTTAAAATAATAATAGCAACAATGAGGGAGTGGTGGTGCATGCCTTTAATTCTAGTACTCTGGAGGCAGAGACAAGCAGATATCTGTGAGTTCGAGGCCAGCCTGGTCTATGGAGCGAGTTCTAGGACAGGCTCCAAAGCTACAAAGAAACCCTGTCTCAAAAAATAAATAAATAAATAACAGCAACAATGTATACAATTATATATACGTTTATGTCTATCACATATAATAAACAAATATGCAAGTTACACGAGTGAAGTAGATAGCAGCAATGATAAAAGGGACAAGAAGGAAAAATATGGTTCATATTGTTAGTACAAGGTACTTTGTTCTTTTTCAAATCCAAGGCTTCTTTCTTCATTATTTGTGGTTAAATATATATTACATATTTTAATATATTATATGTATATGCAATATATATATCCTACTACATAAATACAACCTTCTCATTCTGCATAGTGTTGCTTGTGTTTATGTTTCCAGAGCTGACCATTTGTTATTGTTTGGTGTTGAATAACCAATTGATGTGCTCTTCTTTGGGGAAGACTAATGGTCTCAGCATTCCTTAGTTGCTTGATGTTCATTGGGTAGGGTTGAGGCCTTATGACTTCCCCTCACCAACTTTATCTTGTTTCCTATTGTTGTCCTTGTTCAGCTATTTTTAGGCAACTCTATTGGTGAGACTTTATGGGTGTATCTTCTAACATTCCTAGGAGGCGTAATCTCACAGCAAACTCCCCCTTCATCTGGTTCTTATAGTCTTTCTGCCCCCTCTGCTGCAATGATCCCTAATCTTTAGGTACAAGAGTTGTTTGTTAGATGTATCCATTGTTGTTAAGCTCCACAACTCTGCATTTTGATTGGTTGTGGTTTTCTGTAATGGTTTCAGTCTGTTGAAAAGGGAAGTTTATGGCTTCATAACGCAGAACAGATTACAGATTATGTAGTTGTATTTGTCATTCAGCTATAAAAATCATAATTACCTACACACAGTTCCTTTTTTAATGAAGTATGTACGGGCAAGGTACATGTGGAAGCTATATGCAACAGAACCTTCACAAATGTATCCACCCTAGAGGAGACTTCAAGAATCTATTTTAATTTGCGATTTTTTTATTATTTAGAATTTTTTATTAATTTTACATACCAACAACAGATTCCCTTCTCTTCCCTCCTCCCTCCCCTCCAACCTCTCCCCCAACCCACCCCCTATTCCCTCCTCCAACAAGGTANACCATCTTATTTCCTTTTTTTATTAAGAAAAGTTTTTTTATTCATTTTAACAGACCAATCATAGATCCCCTCTTCCCTCCTCCCACCTCTCCAACAACCTCTCCCCCAACCCACCCCCTATTCCCTCCTCCAACAAGGTATGGCCTCCCATGGGGAGTCAGCAGAGCCTGGTACATTCAGCAGAGGCAGGTCCAAGCCCTTCCCCTGCATCAAGGCTGTGCAAAGTGTTCCACCATAAGTAGTAGGCTCCAAAAAAGGCAGCTCATACACCAGGGATAGATCCTGATCCTACTGCCAGTGGGCCCCTTAAGCAGATTAAGCTACACAACTGTCTCCCTTATGCAGAGGGCCTAGTCCAGTCCCATGCAGGCTCCACAGCTATTGGTCTAAAGTTCATGAGTTCCCACTAGTTTGGGTTGGTTGACTCTATGGGTTTCCCCATCATGGTCTTGATGCCCCTTGCTCATAGAATCCCTTTTTTTCTCTCTTTGAATGGACTCTTGGATCTCAGCCTGGTGCTTGGCTATGGATCTCTTCATCTGCTTCCATCAGTTACTGGATGAAGGCTCTATGATGACAGAGTATTTACCAATCTGATTACTGGGGTAAGCCAGTGTTCAGGCATGCTCTCCACTATTGTTAGCAGCCTTCCTCTATCATGGTTTCTCTTTCATTGCTCTCCCACTCTGTCCCTGTTCCAACTTGACTATCCCATCCCCTTATGTTCTCATCCTCCATCCTCTACTCTCCATTGCCACTCCCACCCCCAGTTTATTCATGGAGATCTCATCTATTTCCCTTCTGAGGGCGATCCATGTATCCCTTTTAGGGTCTTCCTTGTTAGCTAGCTTCTCTGGAGTTGTGGGTTGTAGTCTGATTATCCTTTGCTTTACATCTAGTATCCACTTATGAGTGAGTACATACCATGTTTGTCCATCTGAATCTGGGTTACCTCACTCAGGATATTTTCTAATTCCATCCATTTGCCTGCAAATTTCATGATGTCATTGGTTTTTACTGTTGAGTAATACTCCATTGTGTATACGTACCATATTTTCATTTTTCATTCTTCGGTTAAGAGGCATCAAAGTTGTTTCCAGGTTCTGGCTATTATGAATAATGCTGCTAGGAACATAGTTGAGCATGTCTCCTTGTGATATTATTGAGCATTCCTTGAGTAAATGCCCAAAAGTGGTATCATTGGGTCTTGAGGAAGATTGATTCCCAATTTTCTGAGAAACCATCATACTGATTTCCAAAATGGTTGTACAAGATTGCATTCCCACCAACAGTGGAGGAGTATTCCCTCATTCCACATTCTCTCCAACATAAGCTGTTATCAGTGTTTTTGATCTTAGCCATTCTGACAGGTGTAAGGTGGTATCTCAGAGTCATTTTGATTTTCATTTCCTTGATGACTAAGGATGTTGAGCAATTCATTAAATGTCTTTCGGCCATTTGAGATTCTTCTGTTGAGAATTCTTGTTTAGCTCTGTAGCCCATTAAAAGGGGAAATTATTAAGGCAACTCCCTGTAGTTAACAGAAGGTTTATTTAGGGCAACTTACAGCAAGTAAAGGGGTTGGTCACAGGGTCCAGGAGAGGTGAGGTCCAGTCCAGTGGTGTTTTCTGGAGAACTCTGCTCAATCTACCACTCAGTGTCCAGGATTCAGGAACCAAGAGGGCCAGAACGGACGATCTCTGGACTTAAAGGCTCCCATTTTGGCCCACCCCAGGGGGAAGTCCTAGGTAGGCATGGAAGTTATCAGAAGCCTCAGTAGCAGTTGTGATTCCAGGTCACAGGTGGAACCGATGTCCACTACAGCCCATTTTTTAATTGGATTGTTAGATATTTTGATGTCTAGTTTCTTGAGTTCTTCATGTATTTTGGAGATCAGCCCTCTGTCTGATGTGGGGTTGGTGAAGATGTTTTCCTATTCTGTAGGCTGTCATTTTGTCTTACTTACCATGTCCTTTGCCTTAAAGAAGCTTCTCAGTTTCAGGAGGTCCCATTTATTAATTGTTGCTCTCAGTGTCTGTGCTTCTGGTGTTATATTTAGAAAGTGGTCTCCTATGCCAATGCATTCAAGATTACTTCCTATTTTCTCTTCTATTAGGTTCAGTGTAACTGGATTTATGTTGAGGTCTTTGATCCATTTGAACTTGAGTTTTGTGCATGGCTATAGGTATTTGCATTCTTCTCCATGTTGACACCCAGTTATGCCAGCACCATTTTTTTGAAGAGCTTTCTTTTTTCCATTGTTTAATTTTGGCTTCTTTGTCAAAAATCAGGTGTTCATAGGTGTGTGGGTTAATGTCAGGGTCTTCGATTTGATTCCATTGGTACATGTGCCTGTTTTTATGCCAATACCAAGCTGTTTTTATGACTATAGCTTTATAGTAAAGCTTGAGGTCAGGGATGGTGATGCCTCCAGAAGCTGATTTATTGTACAGGATTGTTTTAGCTATCCAGGGTTTTTTGTATTTCCATATGAAGTTGAGTATTGTTCTTTCCAGGTCTGTGTTAGGATTTTGATGGGGATTACATTGAATCTGTAGATTGCTTTTGGTAAGATTGTCATTTTTACTATGTTAATCCTACCTATTCATGAGCCTGGGGGATCTTTCCATTTTCTGATATCTTCTTCAATTTCTTACTTCATAGACTTAAAGTTCTTGTCATACAGGTCTTTCACTTGCTTAGTTAGAGTTACCCCAAGGTATTTTTTTTTTATTATTTGTGGCTATTGTAAAGGGTGATGTTTCTCTGATTTCTTTCTGAGCCTATTTATCATTTGTATATAGGAGAGCTACTGATTTTTTGAGTTAATCTTGTATCCTGCCACATTACTGAAGGTATTTATCAGCTGTAGGAGTTCCCTGGTAGAATTTTTGGGATCACTTATGTATACTATCATATCATCTACAAATAGTGAAAGTTTGACTTCTTCCTTTCCAATTTGTATTCCCTTGATCTCTTTTTCTTCTCTTATTGCTCTAGCTAGAACTTTGAGTACTATATTGAATAGATACAGGGAGAGTGGACAGCCTTGTATTGTTCCTGATTTTAGTGGAATTGCTTTGAGTTTCTCTCCATTTAATTTGATGTTGGCTGTCAGCTTGCTGTAAATAGGCTTTATTAAATAGGCTTTATTATGTTTAGGTATGTTCCTTGTATTCCTGATCTCTCCAAGACCTTTATAATGAAGGGGTGTTGGATTTGTTTGTTTGTTTATTTATTTATTTATTTATTTATTTATTTATTATTTTTGGTTTTTTGAGACAGGGCGTGTCTGTGTAGCTTTGGAGCCTGTCCTGGAACTTGTTCTGTAGACAAAGCTGGCCTCGAACTCACAGAGATCCAACTGACAAAGCTGGCCTCGAACTCACAGAGATCCAACTGCCTCTGCCTCCCGAGTGCTGGGATTAAAGGCATGCACCACCACTGCCTGGCTGGGTGTTGGATTTTGTAAGTGGCTTTTTCAGCTTCTAATGAGATGATCATGTGGGTTTTTTTTTCTTTCAAATTGTTCATATGGTTTATTACATTGACAGATTTTCGTATGTTGAACCATCCTTGCATGTCTGGGATGAAGCCTACTTGGTCATGGTGAATAATTTTTTTGATGTGTTCTTGGATTTAGTTTGCCAGTATTTTATTGAGTATTTTTGCCTCAGTGTTCATTAGGGAGATTGGCCTGTAATTCTCTTTGTTGCATCTTTGTGTGGTTTGGTCATCAAGGTAACAGTAGCCTCATAAAAATAGTTTGGTAATGTTCCTTCTGTTTCTATTGTGTGTAACAACTTGAAGAGTATTGGTATTAGCTCTTCTTCAGAATTCTGGTAGAATTCTATACTGAAACCAAATTCTGGTAGAATTCTGCACTGAAACCATCTAGTCCTGGGCTTTTTTTGGTTGGGAGACTTTTAATGACTGTTTCTATTTCCTTAGGGGTTATAGGTCTATTTAAATTGTTTACCTTGTCTTGATTTAATTTTGGTATGTGGTACCTATCCAGAAAATTGTCCATTTCTTTTATATTTTCTAATTTTGTGGAGTACAGTTTTGAAGTATGACCTGATGATTCTCTNGATTTCCTCATTGTCTGCTGTTATGTCTCACTTTTTATTTCTGAATTTGTTAATTTGGATGTTTTTCTCTCTGTGTCTTTTGGTTAGTTTGGATAAGGGTTTGTCTGTCTTGTTGATTTTCTCAAAGAACCAGCTCTTTGTTTCATTGATTCTTTGTATTTTTCTCTTTGTTTCTATTTTATTAATTTCAGCCCTCAATTTGATTATTTCCTGGCATTGATTCCTCCTGGGTCAATTTCTTTCCTTTTGTTCTAGAGCTTTCAGGTGTGCTGTTAAGTCACCAGTGTGAGATTTCTCCAACTTCTTTATGTGGGCATTTAGTGCTATGAATTTTCCTCTTAGCACCGCTTTCATAGTGTCCCATAAATTTGGGTATGTTGTACATTTATTTTTATTGAATTCTAGGAAGTCTTTAATATATTTCTTTATTTCTTCCTTGACTCAGTGGTGATTCAGTTGAGTATTATTCAGTTTCCATGAGATTTTAGGATTTTTGTAACTTTTGTTGTTGCAGAAATCTAACTTTAAGCCATGATGGTCCAGTAAAATACGGGAGTTTATTCCATTTTTTTTGTATCTATTGAGATTTGCTTTGTGATGGAGTATGTGGTCAATTTTAGAGAAGGTTCCATGGGGTTCTGAGAAGAAGGTATAATCTTTTGTGTTGGGGTAGAATGTTCTGTAGATAACTATCAAGTCCATTTGANTCATAACGTCTGTTAGATCCTTTATTTTTCTATTAAGTTTCTGTCTGGCAGACCTGTCCATTGGTGAGAGTGGGGTGTTGAAGTCTCCCACTACTAGTGTGTGGGGTTTGATGTGTGATTTAAACTTTAGCAATGTTTCTTTTACATATGTGAGTGCCTTATATTTAGAGCACAAATGTTCAGAATTGAGACTTCATCTTGGTGGATTTTTCCTGTGATGAATATGTAATGTCCTTCCCAATCTCTTTTGATTGATTTAGGTTTGAAGTCTATTTTGTTAGCTATTAGGATAGCTACACAAGTTTGCTTCTTAAGTCCATTTGATTGGAAAATCTTTTCCCAGCCTTTTACTCTGAGGTAGGGTCTGCCTTTGAAGCTGAGGTGTATTTCTTGTATGCAGCAGAAAAATCAATCCTGTTATCGTATCCATGTTGTTAACCTGTGTCTTTTTATAGGTGAATTGAGTCCATTGATATTAAGGGATATTAATGACCAGTAATTGTTAATTCCTGTTATCTTTTGGTGGTAGTATGTGTATATTTCTCTTCTTTGAGATTTGCTGATGTGGGATTGTCTATTGCCTGTGTTTCTGTGGGTGCATTTAACTTCCTTAGGTAGGAGTTTTCATTCTATTGCTTTCTATAGGGCTGGATTTGTGGATAGGTATTGTTTAAACCTGCTTTTGTCCTGGAATATCTTGTATACTCTGTCTATGGTGATTGAAAGTTTTACAGGGTATAGTAGTCTGGGCTGGCATCCGTCGTCTCTTAGTGTCTGCGTTACATCTGTCCAGGACCTTCTGGCTTTCAGAGTCTCCATTGAGAAGTTAGATATTATTCTGATGGGTCTGCTTTTATATGTTACTTGGCCTTTTTCATTTGCTATTCTTTTTTTGCATTTTATCTGTTTTTTTTATTTTTATTTTTTATTTTTTCCTTTATTTTTATTATGAAAATTTTTTCATTCATTCTAGACACCAATCAGAGCTCCCCATCTTCCCTCCTCCGAACCCCCCCAGCCTCCCCCTCCTAACTCCTCCACTCCCCCCAATAAGAAGGTAAGGCCTCCCATGTGGAGGCACACCCAGTAGAGGCAAGTCCAAGCCCCTTCCCCTGTCTCAAGGCTGCACAAAGTGTCCCATCATAGGTAGTGGGCTCCAAAAAGTCTGCTCATGCACTAGGGATGGGTTCTGATCCCACACTAGGGGGGCCCCCAAGCATATAAGACTACATAACTGTCTTGCCATGTGGAGGGTCCTGCCCAGCCCCGTGCAGGCTCCACGACTGTTGATCCAACTTTCATGAGTTCCCACTAGTTTGGTTTGGTCATCTCTGCCAGTTTCCCCATTACGATCTTGATACACTTGCTCATAGAATTCCTCTTCTCTCTTTCCAACTGGACTCCTGTAGCTCTGCCTGGTGCCTGGCTGTGGATCTCTGCATTTGCTTCCATCATTCACTGGAGGAAAGCTCTGTGATGACAGTTAGGATATTCACTGATCTGATCTCTGGTACAAGCCAGTTCAGTTTAGGCACACTCTCCACTATTTCTAGTAGTCCAAGTTGGGGTCATCCCTGGGGATTCCTGGGAACTTCTCAAGCACCCGGTTTCTCTCTATCCCCATGATGTCTCCCTCTATCATGGTATCTCTTTCACTGCTTTCCCACTCCATCCCTGTGCCACCTCAACTATCCTGTTCCCTTATGTTCTCATCCTCCATACCCTACCCTCCATTGCTATTCTTATTATTCTTTCTTTATTCTGTATGCTTAGTGGTTCAATTATTATGTGGCAAGGGGACTTTTTTGGGTCTAGTCTATTTGATGTTCTGTAAGCTTCTTGTATCTTAATAGGCATTTCCTTCTTTAAGTTGGGAAAGTTTTCTTCTATGATTTTGTTGAATATATTTTCTGTGCCTTTGAGCTGGTATTCTTCTCCTTCTTCTATCCCTGTTATTCTTAGGTTTGGCCTTTTCATGGTGTCCTGAACATTTTGTGTTGTGACTTTTTTTGGCTTTAGTGTTTTCTTTGACTGATGAATCTATTTCCTCTATTGTATCCTCCATGCCAGAGATTCTTTCATCCATCTCTTGTATTCTCTTGGTTATAATTGCATCTGTAGTTTCTGTTCATTTACTCAGATTTTCTATTTTCCAGCATTCCCTCAGTTTGTGTCTTCTTCATTGCTTCTATTTCAATTTTCAGGTCTTGAACTGTTTCCTTCACCTGTTTAATTACTTTTTTTTGGTTTTCTTGGCTTTCTTTAAGGGATTTATTAATTTCTTCAAATTTTTTGTTTGTCTTTTCTTCAATTTCTTTAAGACTTCATAAAGTTATTTTTAAGGTTGCTTTCCTCTGCTTCTTCTACATTGTGATGTTCAGGTCTTGCTGTTGTAGAACTGCTAGGTTCTGCTGTGCCATATTGCTCTTTATGTTGTTGTATGTATTTTTTCCCTGACGTCTACCCATCTCTTCCTCCAACAGGTGCAAGAGGTGTCTGTGTCTGAGGGATATGCTCTTGGTCCAGTTTGTGTTTGCTGTGTCCGTGTCTCAGGGGGCCATTCTTGGTCCATTGTAGCTCTTGGTCTAATTGGAGCTGGTGGATTCTGTGCCTCAGGGAGCTGCTCTTGGTCCAATCAGAGCTGGCAAATTCTGAGTCTCAGGAAGCCACTGAAGTCTCAAAAGGATAGGTGGGTTTGTGGTTGGAAGTGGGTCTTGTAGATTGTAAGGTCAGATGGGAGGTGTCCATGGGGAAGCCCGCCTGCAGGAGTCTTCCCTGATGGCCTGCAACCGGGGCAGTGATGGATGGGGGTGGAGGGGCACAAGTTGTGCCCCAGAGTCTAGGTCCTAGAAGCAGGACTCTCTGGATGAGAGAAGAGTCACTAACCTCTTGGTCTATCAGAAATGGTGGATTCTGTGTCTCAGGAAGCCACCGAGGTCGTAGGTGGATAGGTGGATTTGGGGTAGGGAGTGGGTCTTATAGGTTGCAAGGTCTGATGGGGGGTGTTGGTGGGGAAGCTTGCCTGCAGCAGTCTTCCCTGCTAGCCAGCAACTGGTGTAGTGATGGGTTGGGGTTCTGGGGCACGGGTTGTGCCCCAGGGTCTAGGTCCTAGAGTTAACTTGTGATATTTTGCAAGAGAAGAAGATGTGGACATGGAATGGCCAAAAAAAGTTTACTCAAGAATTATTTTAAAATAGATTATTTGCTGTATTTTCTAAACTAGCAGATGGTCTATACTAGTCTGTAAGCTGGGTACCCAGTTATTTGACAAAATTATCAAAACCAAATTAGAGAAAACAAACACTTCAGAAATAATCATTTGAACAAGTGTGTGTTCCTCTCTGGATAACATATTTGTGATTGGGGAGTCCAGAGATAATACACTTCTCATTGCCAAGGAGAAACAACTAAATACTCTATTTTTGGCTAGTTGATTTTTGTTTAGAGTATTGCACTTAGTTCTCCTCCAAACATGTAGTGTTTTAGCAAAGTGGCTTAATGCTAGAAGATGCTCAAGACCAAGTTTGTAACTTTTTCCAAGTTTTCATGATTCTGATTCCTGTAAACATCTTCTACCCAGACCTGTAACTAGGTAAGAGTCATAGAATTAAAAGAAATGTTCAAGGCTCAGTTCTGTAAGGATATCAACTTGAAATAAAAGGCACATTTCCTTAATTAACATCTGAATTTCAGTTCTTTGCATTTTAATCATAGGATATATCTGACAGTGGGAAACTCATTTTTTTTGTAATGAATCTAAGCAAGATATCTTTGTAAATGCGAATGTTATATATAGGTGAATAAGCTATGTTACAGCTTTACACAGCTTTTTCATCAACATGGCTTTTAAATTCTGTTAAGAAAATTGGCTAATAAGGCATCAATTACAATACTGACAAAAATGTGTCCTAACCTGCATTTGAAATTTTAAATCATTTCCACTTCTCATCATAAGACATTTGCAGAAAATTCAGTGTGGTTTATTACTGTTTTTATTTTTTATTCCTATTATCCAACTTACTGTTCTTTTATATTTGTGGTTTTCCTGTCCTCTTATTTGAAACTCTGCACACATGTGAAACCAATGTTCCATTTCCATGTGGATGGAATTGCTATGAAGACTATCAAAGGAACACAAGTCATGAGCTCTCAGCCAGTAATCCTAACAATGGAAGAGGGATGGATACAGGAAGAAGTCAACAGGCTGAGGACCAAGTAGGAGAATGAAGGAATGGAGATACTTAGCAAACGAATAAAATAGAGCCATCCCATATAAGCTGTAAAGTAAACCCATGCTACAATCCNCAGACCCAGAAAGGCTAGGTAACAAGGAGGGCGTGAGGGAGAATGCATGGATCTCCCTGGGAAGGGGAAATAGAAGAGATATCCTGGGTGGACTGGAGATGGGTAAGGATGAGAACTTGAAGGATCAAACTAGGCAGTGAGTGGAAGGGGAGATTACCAAAAAAGATGACTGGAAAGAGGGGGCAGTTTGGGGTCAGGTAGAAACCTGATGCAAGGGAAACTCCCATGTATCTACAAGGATGACCTCAGCTAAGACTCCTAGCAATAGTGGATACATAGCCTGAACTGGCCATCTCCTGTGATCAGATTGTCATTAGAGAGCCTTCATCTAGTAACTGATGGAAACAAATGCAGAGATCCAACGCCAGATTATTAGGCCAAGCTCAGTGAATCCTGCTGAAGAGAGGGAGGAAGGATTGTATGAACCAGGAGGGTCAAGGACATCACAAGAGAGCTGACGGAAACAACTAACCTAGCTCATAGGAACTCACAGAGTCTGAAGGGAGCTGTCCCTAACACTTTGGCTGGGTCTTGGGAACCTATTCCTCTAATGAGATTGGGATTGTCTTACCCAACCTTAATATAATGGGAGGTGCTTAGTCTTACTGCAACTTAATATGCCATGCTTTGTTGATACCCATGGGAGGCCTTCCCCTTTCTGAACAGAAACAGAGGAGGAGTGGATTGGGGTGGGGGTGGAGGTAGGGGGAGTGAATGGGAGGAGAGGAGGGAGGAAAAGTGCCATTGGAATGAAAAATAAAGAAATAAATTTTTTAAAATGTAGCCATCCTCCTAAGTAAACATCCTTCAAAGGCTTCACAAGGAAACAGATTTATCCTAGCATTGTGTTGCGATGGCATCCAGCATGCCTCCCAAGAACAAGAGAAAATTCTTCTTATAATTTCTTATTCAAATATCATAATTTATTGTGGCCATTTTTTAGAACAATATGATTCTCTCTCTCTCAGGCAACTGCCAACTGCTCCTACATTTCCGGAATTATTTCTAAACAGACAGAGCAGAGTACTGTACTCAGTATGAACAGAGACATGGGTCAAGTATTCTCAGATGTTCACCATGTACCTCCCTGGGGGATNTGCTCACTGTCCCCTTTTGTGATATGTCCTTAAACTAGTCACCTAATGTTACAGATCATAAGATCACATTCCAGAAAGGACCTTTCTGAGAACACAGCATCCCTACCTAATTTACCCATGCACTCCCAGGAGAGTGCTCACTCTAATTTCACAGTTACTTGGAAAGTGCCCTGTTGTATCTTTGTACTATTTATTGCAAAATTCTCTCGAAAGGTTTANTAAGTCTCTACCCTTAACATTTCTACTCATTAGTTAATTTTCCAACTCAGTACACTATCACTGATCATTTCACTAAGTGTGAAGCTTTCTGCTAAACTAAGATGTTAGTTGAGGACCTCACAGAATGGAAGTGTTCTTAAAGAGATCACAAGTGTGTAGAGTATAGCTGGCTGTTGGGAACCAGAAGGGGTCCAGAATAGACAACCTTACAAAAGAAGGTTTTCTTCCAAAGGAGGGAATTTGCCTGACCTCTCGATATTGTATAGCCAATTCAGGAGCTCATCCCCAGGAAATACTAATTCTCCTTCTCTCAGCAGTCATTAGTTGCCCATAGTTCTTTGTCTAGGGGTGTGCACCGTGAGATTTTCCTGTTCCACATAAGCTTGTCTATTGGTGCTATTATTCATTGCTCATGTCTTATATAGGNAACCATAATGTTGAGGTAACATGAGTATAGCCTATTAGCTCTGAAATCATACACAAGTAACATTAAAAGGATTCAGCAGGTTGTTTTTATATATTTATGAATTTATATGTGTGTGACAATAATAAATAAAAAGAGGTGAGGCATTGAATTTGAGAAAGTGTTGGGGGAGGGATGTAGGTGGGGTTAAAGAAAGGAGAAGTGGGATAATTATGTAATAACATTTTAATTAAAATAAAATAAATTTTAAAAATAGAGAGAAAAAAACAGACTTTGAAAGATAGTAATGAAGTATTTGGGGAAAAAATACCACTATTGAGGGTTATCAGAGTAACAAAAAAATGTCAAAGTAGAGGTTTTAAATAATTGGCCAGGCTGTTAAAGAAGCAGGTGTTTGCTACTGCATAAATGAAATGGATATAAAGATATGAGTCTGTAAGAAGGCCAGGCAGAGAGAGACACATCTTATTGGAGAGTAGCATTTGGGCAAACAGAAGGGCCCATGGAGATGGTGTCACGGTCTTGATTCTGAGAGTATGTGGTGGACTGTGTTTTAGTTTGCTTCTGTTTCTGTGATGAAACACTGTGACTAAAATCAGCTTAGGGAAGAGAGGGTTTATGTGGCTTATACTTCCGGGTTATTGAGGAATTATTGAGGAAAGGTCAAGGCAGAAACTCAAGGCAGAAATCTGGAGAAATTCCATGAAGAACGCTGTTCTCTTTCTCACTCACAGGCTCTTCTCTGGCTTGCTCAGAGGTTCGTGCTGAGCTAGCTTCCTTATCCAGCCCGGAAAGACTGCATAAGGATGGTATATCACTCACAGTGGGCTGGACAATCCTGCATCACTCAATCAAGACAATCCCACAGCCATGCTTACAGACTAACCTGATGAAGAGTTATCCAGTCGATACTCCGATGATCTAGACCATGTCTCATTGGTAGCACTAACTAGGAGAGAATAACTCTAAAGATCTTAACATCCCAATCTCTGCTATCTGGAAACGTTACTGCATATGCCCCAAAGGAGTTTTAATGTCTGATTATGTCAAGGATCATGGAATAAAAGTTATCATNTTTTATGTGGTTGGGCCCCAAAATACACAAATGATCTTGTAAAGGAGAAGTAGAGGGCCGAGGACATAGTTCCAAGGTAGAACACTTGCCTAGCGTATGCAAAGCTCTGGGTTCATTCACCAGCACCATAAAGACGGACAGAGGTGGGGAGGGGGAGACAAGTGGGAAAAAAATTGACTATGGAAGGGAGAATATACTATGATGAAAGTAGATGTAAGTTATATACTTTGTAGATGGAGAAACAGGCCAAAACCCAAAGGATATTAGAGGCCATTGGAAACTGAAAAAAAGCCAAGGAAATGTATTTTCTCCTTTAGTGTGTTTAAGACAGTGGTTCTCAACCTTCCTGATGCCTAATGCTTTAATACAGTTCCACCTGTTGGGGTGACCACCAACCATAATATTATTTNGTTGCTACTCCATCAATGTAGTTTTGCTACTGATATGAATTATCATCTAAATATCTGATAAGCAGGATATGTGACTCCAAAGGGGTTGTGACCAACAGGTTGAGAATCTCTGATATAAAAGAGCCAGCCTAGTGCTGACATCTTCATTGTGGCCTCATTAAATGTCTGTCCTCCAGAACTTTTAGAGACTAATCTTTGTCATCATAAGCCCCTGTTGTAGACTGTTTTTACCATAGCAACAGAAAACTAATAAATGTGNATAACCCAAAGACTATAGAATTGTGTTTCTTTTTTACTATGGCACAGTTGCAGGAATTGGATTAGAAATTAATCTTTTCCTCAAGAATTGAGAAAGACATAAAAAAATCCCAGTAATCAGAAAAATTATAATTTCTAAATAAATCAACGTTTATCTCAAATATAATTTTGTTGCAGGCAATCTTGGGTTCACATCCTCTGAAGCTTGCTAGCTGCTGGGTGACCTTGGGTACATTACTGAACCTTTCTGAGCTTATTATTTCATTTGAAGAAATGATTGTTATCCATACTTCCCAGAGTTGTTTTTAGGATCCACTATGTGAAAGCTATGCAGAAGGAAAGAGGGAGAGCTCCGTCTGTTACAGTCTTAGAACATGTCACACACCTAGTCCCCACAGAGGACAAGGCCAACAAGGAAACAGAAAAGACCTTGATGGTTATTGAAGACAATGGAGGTTCACAAAGACAAGGTCATCTGGAAAACAAAGGTAATGAGACCTGGTAACAACTAGAATGGGGTGGAGAGAATGCACCCCACCAGAGACGGCATCATTCATGAAGGAAGTAAACCTCCCTGAGAAGTTGGGGAGACCACAAGGACAACAAGCATGAAATTTCCTTCTAGAAGTGTGTTCTAGACTGTAGCTGAGTGGCTCAGAGCGAGGTTGGGACCATGATATTTCATTTCCCTAGAGTCCACAGCAGGGACATTATGTGAGACACGGCTGAGTGCAGTGGAGGCATGGTCCTGGCTTTAATTCCAGAAGGGCCAGGACAGGAAATACGNNGAAACTGTGCTCAGACTTCAAGAGGGAGCTCACTGGAAATGTCTCTGAAGATGCACCCTCATTCCTGCCTTCACCCCTGAACTTCCCAAACATAAGATTTGCTGGAAACCTGAGATATCCCAGACTTCAGGATAGTGTGCACTAGGACTTCCTGAGGGGGAAAAATGGAAATATTGGCAGACAGGAGCCTGGGGAGTCACGTGTAGTCTTAGGCTCAAACCTCCTCCTTTCCTATGACTCAAACTGGAGAATTTTCCAACGTTAGAGTAAGTTGTTCAGGAAACTTTCATATTACATGTCCCTTCTCTGGAAGTCTTGGAATTCTCAGTCATTGTTTCCCATTTCTGAATACTAGGATGAGCAGACATTTCCCACTTATTATGTAGAGAAAAATTTGTGGAGNACCAGAAAACTACAGTTCACACACTTGCACACAGAGNTGAGATAAGCAAGGGAAGCTATCTGACTCAGCTGTAGCCAGACAGCTGGGCAGCCTGTACTTCCTACATTATCATACATCTGGTTTCTTGAAAAAGAAAAGGGCATTTCCTCCTTGCATTGATGTTGGAGATTTCTTCCTGTTCTTCAGCTTTACAAAGGGAATGAGTGGCCATCTTTTACCTCAAGCCACTGTCTGTCATCCAACATGACTCCAGTGACAAAAATCAGCACACCTCTCATTGTGACCATATCTCTTCTCTGCTCTATAAAGGGTAAGTTGTAGGTTACAGTGTTTGTAGGTGGGTAATATTGGTGACTACCTTTCTCCTTCAGTAGTGTACACAGTACCTCAGGCACCATGAATGCTAGTCAGTAAGGGTGACGCTTCTAGTTGGGTAACAGCTGGACTTATCCATGGTTCATGACTAAGTAAGTGTTGTCTTCAGGAATGANCNTTAGCGTTAGGGTGTGGAGAGTAACCAACAGCCTTGGTCATAGTCCATGATGTTGGTGGAGGGGTTCCATGGGATGCCCTTGTCGAAAGACTCAACAAGATGTAACCCATTTCTTGCAGTGGAGGTTTTAGTTTGGCATAAGATGTATGGTTGGGTCATCGTCTCTCCCATCATAAAACTCCATTTAAATTTCTTTCATATATGTACATATTTTTAGGAAGCTTCTACAGTAGTAGGTTTCCATAGTTTTCCAAAAGGCCTTTAGTGATAGTTTCACCCCTCCCCTCTATTTTCTCCTTTACCCTTCCCTTTCATCCCCCTCCCCATTTAATCCTAGTCTGCTTTAGCCTTTATCTCTCTGTAACATTATATTCTATTTCCCTTTGCTTGGGAGATCCTCTCCTCCCCTCTGGTTCCTTATTAGGTACCTAACTGCAAAGGTAATTTTGATTGTAGCACACATATCGAAAGCTTAAAAGGTAACATCGACATAGAAGAGAAAACATGCAATATTTGCCCTTTGGGGTCTGGGTTACCTCACTCAGGATGATTGTTTCTAGTGCCAGCCATTCACCAGCAAATTTTATNATTTCATTTTTCTTAACAGCCCAACAACTATTCCATCATGTAAATGTACCACATTTTCATTATTCANTCATCTGTTGATGGACATCTAGGCTGTTTCCAATTTCTGTCTATTATGAATACAGCAGTAATGAACATGGATGAGCAAAAACTCTGTAGTAAGATACAAAGTCCTTTAGGTATATGCCAAAGAGTAGTATAGTTGGATCGACTCTCAGCTTCACTGGGAAACTTCATATTAACTGCAATACTGGCTGTATTNGTTTGCTCTCCTACTAACAATNTATAAGTCATCCCCTTTCCCTGTATCCTCATCAGCATGTGCTATCATTTGTTTTATTGGTCTTTGCCATTTTGACTAGGGTAAGACGAAATCTCAAAGTTGTTTTAATTTATATTTCCCTGATGGCTAACCTGTTAAACTTTAAGTTTTTGCAGGCATTTGTGTTTTGGTTTAAGAGAACTCTCTGCTTAGTTCTATACCCCATTTTTCAACAGGGTTATTTTTTTTTCTTGATGTCCAGTTTTTTTCAGTTCTTTATGTAATCTAGATGCTAACCATCTATCAGGTGTGTAATTGGGAAAGAACTTTACCCATTCTGCAGGCTGCTTTACCCACTCTTTGCTTGAATGACAGTGTCCTTTGCTGTGCAGAAACTTTTCAACTCCATGAAGTCCCATTTATTATTTGCTGTTCATAGCGCCTGTGGTAATGAATTTCCTGTTCAGAAAGTCTCTTCCTGTGCCAATGATTCGAGTTTGGTTCTCACTTACACATTCTCTCTCTGTCTCTCTGTCTCTCTCTGTCTCTCTCTCTCTGTTTTCAAGACAAGGTTCCTCTGTATAACATCCCTGACTGTCCTGGAACTCACTCTGTACACCAGGCCGGCCTCGAACTCACAGAGATCCACCTGCCTCTGTCTCCCAAGTGCTGGGATTAAGGCGTGTGCCACCACCGCCTGTCACTTTCTCTCATCAGATTCAGGGTATCAGGTCTTACACAAGGTGAGTAGACCACTTAGGGTATGGGCTCTCCCCAGGATATATGCTAAGTCCATGATCTGGAATCCCACTGGTCACCTTTCCCAGCTCAGAGTATGGATCTTGTTAAGGCTGGGCCCTGTTTGCTCTGTCCTACTCTCTGGTCCTAGATATAAANGCAATGGGAAACCATCCCCTGCAGCTCATGCTGGGTGTTTCCTTGCTGGTGGTCTTGCTGCAAGGTGAGGGCCTGGCAGTTGGTAGAGGCTNGTACCTGTGATCAGACATTCTGATTGCCATGGATTCTTGTGTTTTGGGGAGACNAGGGGCCATGGAAGGACTTGACTGTTTTAGAGTTGAGCCTTACATCATTAATCCCCATGATCCCACATCCACCCAGAAGGATGCTTGTGCTATAGCCCTCTTTCTCTTCCTTCTCCTGCCTCTAATGCTCTTCCCCAAGTTCCTTGTATTTTTTCTCCTCCTCTATTAGCTTTCATATTCCAATATTCCAACTCCCAGCAGCTCACTACTGTTGATGGGATAAAGACATGAGATGCTGGGAAGAGATATCCCATCATGGTGGGCTCACACCTCTTCATCAGAACTGCCCTTCCTTCTTACTCTTCATGCAGCAAGCTCCTTCTCCAGCCTTTGTTTTTTATTCATTTGTCAGAGTCACAGGCTCAGCTGTTGTCTGATGCTTGAGTCTGGGTCCTGAAGAAACATTTTACTCTTGCTTTTGCCTTTTCAGCTCTGACATGTTTTTCAACACTGTGTTCAACACTAAGGGAATATGTTTGTGCCAGAAAGGTTCCTGTAAGACCAAACATGACCAAATGTGTGTCCTTTGGACAGCTTCTGCAGATGTGTAAGGCAGGAAGTCTCAGGATGATGGATTCTTCTTTACCTTGAGGGCTACATAACTCTCTAGAGCACTAGGGATAGAAGTAGAGACTATGGGAGTGTGCATTTTCCTGTTAAAGTAAGAAATCCCCATCTGTGCTCCTGTACTGACTGCAGCTGGCTCTTACTGAAGGATCAAATCTATTAAGAGAAAAATACACCTTTTGAGGGCTCCCTGGGTGGTTTTCAGGGGACTTCTAGGTGGAAATACTCAGGAAGATAAGATTTGAACCCTACAACTCCACTCAGCAATTTTGGGATTGAAGTCATCCCTGTGAGCCAGATTGAGGCTTGAGGGATGATGGCCCAGCTCAGTGGGGCTGATAGACCTTCCACCCAGGAGCCTGATTCTCCTCATTCACTGAGTCACTGATTCTCCAGACACTTAGGTTTGCCTCTTGCCCTACTTCTTCTCCAGGTGGCAGGATCCTGTACGGGCTCCAGGAATGTTCTTACATGTGCTGGAATCAAGCCTTCTTCTTGGGGAATACAACACTGGGAATGAAATGTTGCAAGGACAAATCTTCATTAACAAATTTCACAGGCCTGGCCCTTTCTTGGCCTATTCTAAGGAAAGCCCTATTCTAAGGAGAGCCCTATTCTAAGGAGAGCCCTATTCTAAGGAAAGCCCTATTCTAAGGA
>LZPO01097706.1:31436-48977 GCA_001675575.1 Neotoma lepida
GACAGCTTATGTTGGAGAGGATGTGGAACAAGGGGAACACTCCTCCACTGTTGGTGGAAGTGCAACCTTGTACAGCCACTTTGGAAAAATTTATTTTTAATTGAAATAGGATTCTATCACTTTCCCCTTCCCTCTCCTCCCTTCACCCCCTCCTGGCTACCCTCCCTCCAACTCTTACCTTTCCCTCCTCAAATTGATAGCTCTTTTTCTTTGAATATTATTGAATATTATTGCTACAAGTGTGTGTATGGTGTATATCTCTCTCTCTCTCTCTCTCTCTCTCTCTCTGTACATACACAAATATATATAAGTACAACCTGGTGAGTCTGTTTTTGTTGTTTGTGTGTATATGGTCTCAGGGATGACCACTCTGCATTGTACAACCATATGGGTGTGCATCTCTGGGAGAGTTAATTATCCTTCTCCAAGAAGCTATTAGTTGCCTGTAGTTCTCTGTCTAGGGGTAGAACTCCATGAACTAACACCCACTTTGTGAGATAATTTTAATGTTTGTATGAACAGCTTACTTCAGGCCAGTGTTGGCACGTGATGTCTATTTTTCTTTTCTTTTAAATTTATTTATATCTTTAATTTTGAGATAGTTTTCAACCATAGTCTATGTGTTATCTTAGTTTTTAATACAATTTGTCAATTTTTGCTTTAAGTGGAATGTGTCGTATTTCCATTTATATATCATCAATATTATTGGATTAAAAGTTACCACTTTTCATCTTCCTTTAAATTTTTAGATTTCTGAGCTCCACTAGGAGTGTTTGTAGAAATTAAGAAGCTAGAAACAGCCCATGAGAATGTGAGGTTCAGAGACCTTAAGGAGCAAGGGTTAGGGTAGAACACATATNCTATGAAAGTAGAGGGGAGAACTATACTAGGAAGCAAAGATTTGAGCAGGGATTGTAATTATGGTATAGGAGTGAGAAGAAGATACGGGGTTTAGTTAATAGAAAACTAAAGANGTATAACCCCCCCTTTTTTTAGATACCACTACTCTNTAAGCTAATTTAAAAGTATAGTAGGGGCTGGTTAGATGGCTGAATGGTTAAGAGNATGTAGGCTCTTGTAAAGGACCCAAGTTTGGTTTCCAGCATTCACACAGATGGCTCAAAACTTCCTGTAACTCCAGCTCCAGGGAATGTGATGCCTCTGGCCTCAGAGGGCACCTGTACCCACATGCACATAACCACACATAGACACACAGACATACTTAAAATAAAATAATTTTTTAAAAAAGGACTTTGATCACACAAACCTGCATGGATAGACAATGCTTCCCCCAGAAGACAAGGATTGATAACTGAAAATCTCAGTGCCAGATGTGAGATACCACTCTATGAGTCAAAGAGGTGCCAGAAGCTCCTAAAACAAAGCAGGACATCACCATTGCTCTTGGTTGCCACCATAACCAGAGAGGAAGACACTGTTTCTGAAGACAAAGTTCATTCTGGCTGTCGCAATTGGAGGCATCATGCTGCAACTGACCACAAATTTTCTTCCCTGCTGGCTACCTTCCATAGTGTTGGAAGCTGATGTGCAGGCCACTGGGAGAAAAGTCATCAGTAGTCTTACCTAGCAGGATACACTGACTGTTGTATTACCTATCTGCCAGGCAAGAGTGCCTACTGGTGCAATTGTGGCACAAAGGTTATGGGAGCAGCCAACTGCTTTCTTACTAGATTTGAAGCCTGCTCTACAGGAGTGGATGAATTCGTGTCTGGAATTGTAAACTTGGTGCAAAGTCCATGACTGGGGAGGTATTANAGCTTAGGGTTTGGGAGGAACCTACTACCGGGGTTTTGTTAAATGGACATGTGGTCAAACTGCCTTTAGACTAGTGTTCTCAGCCTTGGACATAAAAGCTTCTATCTGCAGTGGGCATCAGTTCATTCAATGACTCATAATTGGTCCAAGTGCTGAGAATTAGAGTAAATGCTCCCCGCTAAGTAAGGCAACTAGAAAACCCTCCCAAGGCTCAGGGAACACTGAGGAAGAGAGNGCAGAAAGAATGAAATGAAAGGGAGCTGTGACATACTGTCTTCTAGACATGACATGACCAAGGCGATCCTGAACTTAGTGAAGGTGAGTTGAACTAAGGGACTGACTTGTTAGGGGTTCTTAGGAGAAGTACATCGGGAGCTGGGTAGATAAGATATTGGTATACGTGGATGAAATTGTCAAATAATAAGTTAAAGNTATTTATAAAAAATAAAATTTGCCACCTTGCTAGCTTTTTGCCATTTTCTGTGGAATAATATAAGCAATCTTAGAGTCCTATTTTGTGTGAGCTGTAAACTCTTGATGATTCATTTCGTTTCTATTATTGTGTCAATTGGTTATACCTGTTTACTAAATCATATTTTGCCATGCTTTAGGGNTCCTTGTTTAAAATTTTAAGTTATTACAGTTTGACTGAAAGGACTATTTCATTACACATAGAAAAAGGGCCTATAAAACACACCTTTTTAAATAACTTTTTATTTAAAAATTTTGTCTTTCCTTTTACATACCAACCCCTGTTCCTCCTCCCTCCCCTTCTCCTGTTCTCCCCCACCGCCCCTCATTCCACTCCCATTCCCTCCTCATAGAGGGCAAGGTCAACACAGGCTGGCATACCAATTTGGGGCCAGACCTAGTCCGTCCCCCCTGCATCAAGGCTGAGTAAGTCACAGCATCACAGGGAATGGGCTCTAAAAAGTCAGTTCGTGTACCCGGGATAAGTACTGGTCCCATTGCCAGGGGACCCACAAACACATCAATGCCACACAACTTTCAGCCACATTCAAAGGGCTTAGTGCAGTCCTATGCAGGCTCCCCAGCTATCAGTCCAGAGTCCATGAGCTCCCACCAGCTCAGCTATCTCTGTGGTTTTTCCCATCATGGTTCTGGCCCCCCCTTGCTCCTATAATCCTTCCTCCCTCTCTTCAACTGAACTCCAGGATCTTGGCCAAATGCTTGACTGTGGGGTCCCTGCATCTGCTTCCATCAGTCACTGGATGTAGGTTCTATAATGACAATTAAGTTAGATACCAATCTCATTGCAGGGGAAGGCTAGTTCAAGCACCCTCTCCACCATTGTTATGAGTCTTAGCTGGGGACAATCTTGTGAGTTCCTGGAGTTTTCCCTAGTTACAGACTTTTCCCCATCCCTTTAATGCTTCACTCTGTCAAAATAGCTCTTTCATTTAAAGCACATTTGATGGGGATGCCTTTCTGTATGCTGTGAATGTGTGTTGCTCTGATTGGTTGATAAATAAAGCTGTTGGTCAATGGTGAGGCAGAATAAGGTTAGGCGGGACATTCTAACTAGAGAGAGAGGAAGTAGAAAGCAGAGCTGAGCAGATGCTACTAGCCACTGCCAGCAGAAGCAAGATGTAAAGGTATTGGTAAGCCACAAGCCACNCGGCAAGTATAGATTTATAGAAATGGGTTAATTTAAGATGTAAGAGCTATCTAATGGGAAACCTGAGCCATTAGGCCATAAGTTTGTAAATGATACAAGCCTCTGTGTATTTACTTGGGTCTGAGCGGCCACGGGAGCCCGGGCAGGACAGAGCAAAACTTTCACCTACACACACTCTTGAGTCCTCTCCTCTATTATTTTTGCAACTGTCATGCGTGTTACTTTTTGTGCCACAAATCTCACGATAGATCCTCATTACTTTTTTTTAAAGGAAATTATCATCTGGAGCAATTAAAAACCAAGGGAAACAGTGTTTTCTGCACTTATCTTCTTTTTATCATCTCTTGTTCACCACATTTACTTTGTAGGTTCAGTTTCTATCTGGTGTCACATTTCTTCAAAGTTCAATATTTCCTCACCATTTTTATAGTACTCAAATTACAATGAATTTGTAATTTCTCACTTTCTATTTCACTAATAAAATTCTACCTTTATTTAAAAACTGTATTTTCTGGGTATTGAATTCAGAACTTGAGGGTGTATGTGTGTGAGTGTGTGCGTGTGTGTGTTGTACTGTTTTTCCCCTATTAGTATTTGAAAGCTGCCACTTCACTGCCTCCTGCATAGTATACTTTCTGATGAATGGTCTATGTTTTATGTTTTGCATTATTTTCAGAACAATAATGGACACTAAATTGCCTTCAAATATACATTATGACCATTTTTCCTTTATACTAAAAATCATAAATGTTAAAATGTTTGGTATTATCCACAGCTTTTAGAAGTGGAGTGGTGGTCTTGTTCTCTGTTTGCACTTTACTCTTGAATTATTCATTTGCTTATGCATTTANTTAGGTATTGAGTCAGGGTCTCAAGTATCCCAGGCAATCATCTCACTTTCTANATAACCAAGGTTTACCTTGAACTTATGGGTATCTGGGAGAACCTGCTGCTCTCTAAAGTTGTGATTACTAACATGCATCACTGCACACATGTAGTTGGAGCTGAGGATGGAACTCAGGGTTTCCTGCAAGCACTCTACCAGCTGAGCTACATCCCAAGCCCCATATTCAAAGATTTTTATGCTGAATCCCCTTGCAAACTAAGAATCAAGGATTACAGCATAATTAATATTATCTGCAAAGCCTACCATCATTGAGATCATGTTTCNTTGANAGANATATGTTTAACTATGAGTATTAATACAGCAATAATAAACTAGGTTTAGAACCAGAACTGTATATGATGTTGATTATGGTTCACTTCTCTCCCAGACATTTTCATGGAAGGTCACAAACAAGACTCTTAGTTTTTGTTCACGGTAAGGACTTCCTCAACTCCTTCATTCTCCTGGTCTACAGCTTTTTTTCAAGGGTAATCAGGAGCCATCTNGTGATCTCATTTAATTTTTTATTGACCCTATAAAGATAATAGCTTCAGGGCTGGTTCAGGGGTAAGAGTTCTTGAGCATTTTCTGTGCAAGCCTGATGATGTGGCTTCAATCCTAGGATCCTATATTGGAAGGAGGGAACAGACTTCCAAGTGTGTCTGTCACCTTACTAGAACTTCAAGTCCACCAAATGGTGCATATGGCTTTTCTTTTCTTTTCTCTTCTTTTCTTTTTTTTTCTCCTAACCTCCTTCCTACCTTTCTTCATTCCCTTGTTTCTTCATTTTTCCCTTCCTTTGTCCCTTCCTTTGTCCCTTCCTTTGTCCCTTCCTTCCTTCCTTCCTTCCTTCCTTCCTTCCTTCCTTCCTTTCTTTCTTTCTTTCTTTCTTTCTTTCTTTCTTTCTTTCCTTCTTTCTCTCTGACAGTATCTCACTTTTAGCCTGCCTAGCCTGCAACTTGTTATATAGTTTAGGCTGGTCTAGAATTCATAGAGATTCCTCTGCCTTTCCCTCCAGAATAATGGGATTAAGGGTATGGGCCACCTTTTCTAGCATGTATTTAACTTTTTTGTTTTGGTTTGGTTTTTGAGACAGGGTTTCTCTGTGTAGCTCTGGCTGTCCTAGAACTCAATTTGTAGACCAGGATGGCTTCGAATTCATAGAGATCTNCCTGCCTCTACCTCCGGAGCCCTGGAATTAAAGGCATGTACCACCACTGCCCAGCTATATTTAACTTTTTTTAATGTCAATGACATATGGCTACTCTTTGAGGAGTCCATACAACAGTGCCAGTGTGTCTTATTTCTTCCAAAGGGGCTTTATCTTAACCCCATATAATATAATCTACATAAAACAATTTATTTTTAGATAGTTTTTTCATTACATACATTCATTCATTGGATATATGTATTCATGCACACATGGGACTGCTTAACAGTGCATTCCTCTCGCCCTCTAGTTAAACATGCCCCTCAGATCAGGATCACCACAATGGACTTAGGAGTTACAGGACCTCTTTATGTTCCTCCTCCCAATGCAGCCATATTGAATTAACTTGTCTTCTCCACTTTTCAGTAATGCATGTTTGTTTAACTGGCCTATTGAGGATGAGTCACTGGGCTTGGATATCAGGACAGCTAGGTCCAGGATTTGACTTATTTACTCTCAGAATGAGGTGAGCTGCTTTGTGTATCTAGCATATAACCCTTATGAAAGCAATTTATCTTTGATTGGAATCAGCCCTTTTGTAAACCATTGTAACTTTTTGAGAGTCTTATTTTGATTCTATCATGTCCTTTATAACCAATTTGCCTCAAAAACACTATTTTACTCAATTGTAAAACCTCAATTATGAGGTTGGAGACTTAAGGGAAGTAGTGTGGCAGATTATTCTTTATTATTATTATTATTAAAAAGATCTTCCACTCCTTTTACATACCAACCTCAGATCCCCTTCTCCTCCCTCCTTCCGCCCTGCCAGCTCCCCCTTCAACCCACCCCGCTCCCACCTTCTCCAATACAAGGTCCCCCATGGTGAGTCCCCAGAGTCTGGCACTCTCAGCCAAGGCAGGACAAGACCCTCCTCCCTGTGCCAAGACTGTGCCAGGTGTCCCACCTCAGGCACTGGGCTCCAAAAAGTTAACCCCTGCACCAGGGACGGATCCTGATCCCACTGCCTGGGGGCCCTCAGACACTTNAAGCCAAACAACTGTCTCAAGCCTCCAGAGGGCCCAGTNCAGCACCATGGGGGGCTCCACAGATGTTGGTCCACGGTTCATGCATTTCCACCAGCTTGGCTGGCTTCATGATCTCCAGCCAAACTAGGGGAGATGCATGAACTATGGACCCATGGCTGAGAAGCCCCCATGGGCCCTCATCCAGAGACAGATGGAAGCAGATGCGGAGATTCATGGCCGGGCACCAGGCAGAGCTCCAGGAGTTCAACTGATGGGAGAGAGGAGAGGTTCTATGAACAAGAGACATTGAGATCATGAAGCCAGTGGCAGATTATTCTTTCGGGCAGGAGTTATTAGAAAAGTTAGTACTGCCGTAGACAGACAGATGGCAGCATAATGGGGCTCTGAAGAGAATTCACACACACATAACAGATAGGGTGTCATTTTTCAGTGTTCCAGAGGAAGGGGGAGGTTCCATGCCATGTGACTATGAGTAATTCATAGTATGTGCTTGTAGCCAGGCTGGAATCACTGTTAGTTGGCAGAGGTGGGGAGGGGAGTGGGAAGGCGTCTGCTAGCACAGGGCCTATATGACGAATCTCTGAGAATTTGGAAAAACACAACTGTAGATTTATATGACCTAAGCTGCAGCTGGTTTTGGATCTAAGAAACTAGTATTTCTAGATAGCTTGGATTGGAAGAGCTCAGGAAGGAAGACGCCATGGATCTCGTGTTTTATGTAACCCATTGTGGACTGTAACCTTCTCTCTGGCTCTATTTTTATACAAGGGCACAAATCCGGGTAACAAACCCACTTCCCAACCTGGGGAGATGCCCCCACAGAGCTGGGGAATTCAAAGTCTGCTATGTGTTGTGATTTTNTTTGAAAAAGAAAGTGTAGACTAGTTGGTTTCATGTCACATGTCTCAGAAGTAAAAAGGTAATGAACTTTTGCTTGGAGAATCAGGGAGCAAGGACTATCACAGGCTCACAGGAGGTAAGTAGAAAGGGTGGTGGAGACCTTGGTTTCCATGGCAGGATAGTAGCCACTGGACCTTGGGAGGAGGGTATCTGCGTTTGAAATATCTATGTGTGGCAAAGTATGAAAGATATCCTTTATTGGAAAGTCCCATTTGAAGGCCTTAGGNGGTGGGCTGAGAACAATGTTTTCTGCTACAAGGAAAAAATAATTAACTTGTTAAGAGTTGTTTTAATATAAGTTTTAATAAAGTATATAGTCTATGGGAAGAACAGAGTCTTTCAGAGGAAGAAGAGAGGAGAGAGAGAAAGAAAGAGAAAGAGAGAGAGAGAGAATAAATCATCCCATGAAAGCAAATGTTATCCCTTTGTAGCAGTAAGGAAAAGTCTTATTTAGAGGATCCTTTATGTGGGACAGTGTTTTAATAGCTAAGAGAGAGTGTTATTCCTTTACACTGGGTAAAGATGTGTCACTGTGATTGGTTTAATAAAAAGCTAAATGGCCAATAGCTACTTAGAAGGTATAGGTGGGACTTCTGGACAGAGAGAGTTCTGGGAAGAAGAAAGGCAGAGTCACCAGCCAGACACAGAGGGGGCAAGACATGCAGGAAAAGAGCCATGAGCCACTTGGCAGCATGTAGATGAACAGAAATGGGTTGAGTTATAAGAACTAGTTAGAAACAAGCCTTAGCAATAGGCTGAGCTTTCATAATTAACAAGAAGTCTCTGTGCTATTATTTGTGAGGTGGTGGCCCAAAAGAAAGTTGGAGTCCAAATGGTGGCCAACATGGGACACATTTTTCCACACAGGGTCTGAGAAAATAGTCTCTCCAGTAAACTCAGCATAGAGAGGCATGGCACTTAAGAGGCCCTGCTATCAAGCACTTAAATGGAGTTTATGAGCCATAGGCAGCATATTACTTGATGGTAGGAGACTAGGTAGAAGCACCTACCAGAGCTGGGGAAGATAGACCAGCTCCAGGCCAGGCCACAGGTATGAAGCTTTGCTCTCACCTACCCGAAGGGGACAGAGTCAGCCTCCAAGCCATGTGCTAGCAGCTGAGGGACTAGTTGCCACTTAGCAGTTTAAGGTTTAGCTCATGTGCACCAGAAGGTGCTGCAACTGTGCAGCTATGGATACTTAGTAAATCAATCCAGACCAAGAAAACCTCTGAACAGATATAGTATGTTTTAAAATGTGCTAAGATGCTAAAGAAAGAAAAAATGAGTACAGATTGTCATAGAAAAAATAGTTTATAAATAATAAAGTCTTTAAAGAGAAAATAAAATAATATAAAAAGGATAAGCCATGAAAAGATGGAAAATATTATAACACGGGGAGTTTGGACCTTATATGGTGCTTTGTTAATTTTGAATATTTGAATGCTAGTGAACAGAGAATGATAGCTGCTGAGAGACATGGGATTGTGGGAGGGATTGCTGAATTAAACCAGCCTAATATTTGGGGAATGCCTTACCTTTAAAATGGAAGTCAGAATATGTGTTGCTTTGGGGAAGAGGTTATGGTTTTGTTTTCCACGGAAAACAAAAGGCTGTGAATTCATTCAAGATTGATAAGGATCAGGTTTGACCAGGAAGACCCCCTGAAAATCTTAGCTACAGGCATAAAAAAACAAACCTAGAAAAACTACAAGGCAGGTGACATATATTTTACTTGCTCAAACATAAAACAAAAATCATTTTTGGCTGTCTTGCATACAATGAATAGTCCATACTTGTATTAATGCAGATATGTATGTCACCTTTGAAAATTTGTATGTTTTCAGAGGAAGGGGACAAGACACAAAAGAAAATGGGTGGCACAGGTGATCCAGGCTCTCAGAGTGCCTCTGTTGCAGTTTCTTCAGAGTTCCGCATCCAGAACAGCTTCAAGGCTGCTGGCTGAGATGGTCCACCCTCACAGACTATTCTAGCCAGGACTACAGATAAGCCTTGTGCTTTCCCATTGCCACAGAGACTGGACAACAAATGTTATGGTTAGCTCTCCCAGGACTTGATATTTATATTAATTTTTTTCAGTGTCCCCTAAAGATGCTGTTGTCCCCAGATAAAAGGAAGTAATTTTAAAAACACAACACCCATGTTACCAAGAGGCAGGTAGATGGTTTTTGTTGTTTGATGGATTATGAATGTTTGTCAATATTTAGGAGGGGTTGATTGCAAGTTGTTATTGGTCATGGTAAAAAAAAGCTGAACAAAGGAGATTAGATTCAGGGATCTCTTTCTGAAGGAAAAATGGGGGCATATAGTATAGAAATGATTGGATAAAAGGGTGGACTGTTGAGCATTTTTGAACAACCACTGGCTCAAATATTTTACATTGGTATGGATTTTTGTATACTGATACAAATTTAAAGTTATTTTTGTTATACTGTATATATGTTTCTATTCTTTTTTAAGGTATTGTACTANACAGCTCATTTAAAAATATAAAGTTTTAGTCCTTGAAAGCTATTTAGGATAATAAAGAAATATTGGTTAATAGTTAGTCATATAACAATCAAACTTATAGTCATGTTAGGCATGTTTTCAAGGTCATACAGATATATTTTAGATAGATAGGTGATCTTCAAACACCTCAAAGACATACAGAATATGGAATTTAAAATGTTTTAATTCATGACAGTGAGACATATCTGCTCCTGGCAGCACCAATATACTTCAAAAAAGAATAATAGGCATTGAAGAACCTCCATATGGAGTTTGCATTCTTTGTGGCAAAAGCTAGCCGTCTAGGCAAGAAACTGCCCTTGCCTTGACTACTGACAGTATGATGTCCAAATTGGACAAGGAGGATGGACACACACACACACACACACACACACACACACAAATGACTGCCAAACTTTGCAAAGACAGGGTCGAACAATCTGTCAAAATTCCTGCTTTATAGAAAAGTCTGTCAGATATTCTAGGCCTGTAGGCTGAAGATGGATGCCTCAACATTGCTGAGGAACCTTGGGTGACTGTCCAGGCAGCCAGATGCTTCTGTCATTTCTATAGTTTTGAAATTGTCTTTCTCTGTACTTCCTGTCTATTCAAGTAATATTTTACCTATCTTGGGTCTCTGATGGAGATTGAAGACTAGCTAGTTATAGTTTTAAAGTTTTCTTTATTCCCAAATTCAGAAAAGAAACTTACATAAGAGATAAAAAGTTTATAAGGTTGAGAAACATAAAAGCTTATGTTGTTTATCTAAAAAGATGTTTTAAGGTCTAAAAAGATGTTTTTAGGGTGATAATACAAGTTATGATAAAAATGGTTTAGGGATGAAACTTTGAACTAAGAAGGATAGATAATAGAATATTTTCTCTAAATTTTCCAAATGCAAATGGACTGTACATTGCACGTGTCTTACCTGATAACTGTTCCTATTGTTCACAGTTTTGCTGTGTTAGAGTTAAAAACTTTCTTTTTTTATTTAGACAAAAAGGAGGAAATGTTGTGGAATA
This sequence comes from Neotoma lepida, assembly GCA_001675575.1. Classification (NCBI taxonomy): domain Eukaryota; kingdom Metazoa; phylum Chordata; class Mammalia; order Rodentia; family Cricetidae; genus Neotoma; species Neotoma lepida. The sequence continues at coordinate 42,367 of LZPO01097706.1, forward strand.
CTCCTTTACACTGTGTGAAGATGTGTCACCACAATTGGTTTAATAAGAAGCTTAATGGCTAATAGCTAGTCAGGAGGCACAGGCTTCTGGACAGAGAGAGCTCTGGGGAGAAGAAATGCAGGGTTGCCACCCAGACACAGAGGGAGCAAGCCATGCGGGAGGAGATGTAAAAGCCATGAGTCGTGTGGTAGCATATAGATGAATAGAAATGGGTAAAGTTNTAAGAACTAGTTAAAAACAAGCCTAAGATATAGACTGAGCTCTCATAATTAATAAGAAGTCTCTGTGTTGTTATTTGTGAGCTGGTAGCCCAAAGGAAAGTCCAACTACATGGTAGCTCATCACTTTCTTTTATAATAAACTTTACAATATTATTTGAGTTTCCCTGAGGCTGGCCATTTGTGGTGAGGTACCTGTGACCANTAGGAGTTAGATTATAGGTGTTTGAAGACTGTATTAATATTAAGGGACAGTTGACTTCATTTTCTTTTTAGTTAATATTAGACTTTGATCATGTCTTTAGCTAGAGGTCAACTTTTTTTACTGGTTCTTCCTCAATACTCTTGTGAATTACACATTGTAAATTATTTCCATTGTTCTGAGAATTGACTGATCATAAGATGTTTTGTGGTATGTTAACTATCTGACCATAAATTTATAGCATGTACCTTTCCAGTGATCATAAAAATAACTGCAAAATTCCACTTTTAATCACTTGCTCACTTGGTGTAAAGAGACTACTCTGCCTTTAATCTAAGCCATTTTTATTCTCCTCCTATGGGAGACTGAACAAATGGCCCGGCCATTATTAAATTTTTACTTTGCAACATCTCAGTGCTAACTCCTGGTTTTCAAAACCATAACGTTAGACGTCATCATGTCAGGCTCCAAGCTGTCAGGGTCTGTTGTTAGATAATGGGCACTTTGCCTTTTAATTTTAGACTTTTTGTTTCTGTATTTTCCCTGTCATATCAGTGACAGAGGAGAAGGTCTCTTTTGCTCTTGAACTGCTGAAGAGCTGAGAAGAGAACCTGAAGGTTGTCATTGATCTGTCATTGGGTCACAGGGCTGTAAAGCATACAAGGATTGAGCTGCACTTTGAAGAAAAGGGGACGGGTATCATAGGATAAGCCAAGCTTCCCTGTCACTTGGAGATCCAGAGGTCCTCAGTGGTGGGAGACAGNTGCTGGAGTTGATGACAATGGTTGATTTCCACAAAATAATACCATCTGGAGGTTAAATGGCTTGTTATCTAGTTGTACCAGAAAATTAAGTAGACAGAAGCTAAGGAAGCAAAATAGGGTTGGAAACAAGAACAAAAGATCTACAGGAACTAAAAGAGCCTAAACTAACTTGAAAAAGCTACCTAGGAGCTGTCCTATTCAGGATGTTTGCACTAAGTTTTTAGTTCTCTCTCTGTTTGGTTAGATCTTTTGTTTGGTTTTTGAGAGATTTTCCTCTACTTCTCCTGAATTATTGACCCAGAAATGACTGATTTTATTGAAGAGGGCATGTGTGCACCTGGCTTCTTCAGAAAAGATGTCTACGATTTTCTGGTTCTGCAGGACCATTTTTGCCAGAAGTTGAGGATTTGTTGGTGTGCCTCTCCAGTAGGCACTGTGGCCTTCTGGGTAGTTTGTGTGATGAGACAGGTCATTCTAATACTCATTTATTCAGATGTGATCATCCTGGACCAAAATAATTGTTTAATAATAGGTCATACCTGCCAGAGGCCATGAGAATATACAGCAGATGACAACTAATATTTAACAGGTTGACTTACCAGATGAATAATTCTCCGATGGGAAACCCCACTAGGCGTGGACCATGAGGTCACAGACCGTGAATACTGTTTCTTTCTGTCTGTGATTTTCTCACGTGTTACTACAATTCTTCCCTAAAAAGAACAGCCATGGGGCCCTTCCCACAGCTTATTGGTAGGTAGTATGGCGTCCACTTATTGAGCATGTTTATTCCTGTGTATAGTTAGAAAATGATTCCTTCTTACTCTGTATAATTTTGGTGGATAACATATACTTTTGTAGCCAAGTCTTTGTTCCACAAAAACTGTGAGAAACTTAGAAGCCTGTTTTATACCATTAGCTCAGGCTGACAAGATGAGCTACATACAATTTATTGCTGATTTAAAACCTCAGAGCAAATTCAAACTAGACTGAATGTCTGGTAAATGAAACCTTCACAGAAAATGCACAAGGACAAATCGTAGACATCTTTTCTGAAGAAGCCAGTCTGACTACTGAAACAAGGTCAGGCATCAAGCAACTTTGGTGCCAGGTTCTCCCTTGCTAAAAGTCTGGGTGATAACATTAAGACATAACTCCCTGCACAACACTCAGTTCTATGTCCCAAGGTGTTGACAGCATTGTAATGGTGTGGGCCTGTGCACCTGTTCATGAAGCTTCTCTAGTCTAGATGACTAAGTAGCAAGTAAGATACAGCTAATGCCTTAAAACGCAAGCATAGTGAAAAGAAGACTTCTTCATTAATCCTAAAGCTACCTAGATGACGGTACTGGTCATGTAGGTTTAAGAAAGTGTTTTCCACCTTCTCTCCTAGATTGTCAATATGGAAAGTTTCACATGTATGAAAGTAGGAGAAACTCATGCACCCATCACAGAATTTTCCCAGTTACACATGGAAGACTAAGCTTAGATAATCTCTGTCACTTCTCACTCATGCAGCATCNTTATGAAGCAAACCAGATTGCAGAGTTTTTGAATACATTTTTTAAACTGAGAAAATCAGGAATCTTGTCCATTTTGATGTTGCCGTTTTATTATGAGTTATCCTGGAAACAGAATGTCTCTGTGCAATTTTGGCCTTATCAATGGTGCCTGAAGTCTCCTGACCCCGTCAGCAGGACATGGACACCAGAACCAGGATGAGGGGCCCATTTTCCTTCCCAAGCTTTCCTTCCATGGCCTCATACTTACCCTTGTCTTTCTATCTGGCCTTGGGAAAATGACTGTAGTCTGCAGTGAAGATAAATCGGAATCTGTTGTTTGTGTTTTACTGCTTAATGAGCAAGTAAACACATGCCTAGACACATACGCCATTTCCCTGAAGCCAAGATATTTAATATTTAGATATAACAGGTTAAAGATAGTATTTACATTCTTCATAGAAATTCACAGGCTAGTGTGTAGTAACTATTCAGCCTCCACAGTAACCATTCTCAAAATTTGTCTGAATCTCACAGCTATAATCTCCATTTGTGAGTTAATAAAAACCTGTGACTGAGAATCCAAAAGCACATTTCTCAAGGGTTGAAGAGTAGAGGACAAGTGAGAGATGCAGTAATACACGGAGGCTCTAGACTAACCCCAGGCTATCTGCTCACTCCCTGGACTGGGATCTTACTGGTTTCCTCCTCCAGTCTGGGCTTTTATATAGCCATGCATTGCTGAGGCTGGGCCCTGAGTACTCTATCTCTGAGTACTCTTGTTCTTTGCTGTTTTCTGGTCCTAGGATCCTCACAACAATGGGAAAGCACTACCTGCTGCTGCTGCTGCTGCTGCTGAGCCTCTCCTTGCTGTTGGGCTTCCTGCAAGGTGAGATCCTGGCAGGTAGTCTGTATAAGAACTAATAGGTAGTCATATTGTCAAATGTTCTTAGGCTTTGGGGAGGTGAGGGGCATGGGGTAAGACTTGAATTCCTTTAAAATTCACCTCTATACTTTTCATCCCCATACCCACACAACCATTTCTTCCCCTCCCTTCCTTTTGTGGGCACAGTGTAGGATCTCCAGTCCCCTTCAATCTCATTGTCCTGGCCCTGGGGCTCTTTCTCTGGTCCTTCCTTCCCTCCTCTCTCGTTTTCCTTTCTATACAAACATTCTGACTTCATAAACTTTACTTGTACATGGGCCTAAATTTGAACTGGAAATGGGGCAAGGAAGGTCCTTGACAGAACAAAGAAGATGAAGTGATGGAGTGGGTTTGTCTGGTCNTGAGTGATTAGCTCAGATACTCAGCATCAGAGCTTTCACCTTCCTCCTTTTGGCCTTGTCCATTTCTAATATATGACATGGGAAATCTTCTGCATCTCAAACCATCCCTTCACAGGATCCAAGACCATAGGCCTCCTTCCAGGGGTAAACTTTGACCATTGTTTTCTGCTTATTGACCAGAGTCACACGATCANTTCCTGTCTGATGAATGAGCCTCTTCTTTTGCTTCGATCTTTTCAGCACTGTCATGCTTCCAGTGTAAGCTNCTGAACTCGGAGGGGAACTGTGAGAAAGGAGAAGGCACCTGTGAGACGAAAAGTGATGAGCAGTGTTCTATGGTGGAGGTCTCTACAGGTGTGTATGCCTGNGACGTCTCAGGGTAACCCAGCTTGCTCATGGGAGATAAAGTTCTTTTCACAGTGCTGACCACAAAAGCAGAGAGTGTGTGAGGACCCACCTCTCTGAAAAGGTAAAAGACTCCTCTGCTTCTGGTACTTGTTGCTACTTGTTTGTGATCGGACAAACAAGCTTCTTGAGGGAGAAAAATGTAAGATGAACTTCTAGACAGTCTTATTAATAAACACACGGAACAAGAAATCAGGGTGAAAATCTGACAGAGATCAGAGGAATTAGGAGCAAGCCACCACTAGCCTCACCTCACCAACCCTGCCTCTACTTCCAAGGAGCGAAGCAGAGGGAAGAGAGAGACTTCTGGTCTAACCTGGCTTTTTATGCCTGTCCATCTGGTATCCTCACCAAGCTACATCACTTCCTGTCTTGTCTGCGTGGACCTTCAGAACTCTAAGGCTGATGCTGGGATTAAAGGCGTGTGCCACCACCTCCTACTGCTAGTTCCCCATGTGACCTTGGAGTCACAGAGAACCAAATGGATTNAGGGCGTGTGCTAACTTGCATGGNTATTGTTTTTCTACTAGTGGCTGGCAGCCCCGTTTTTCCTCTGACCCTCAGATAAATTTTATTAGGGAAGACAGATAAAATATCACCACAGAAAAATGCTTTGTGAGGACTCTCTGGGTGGTTCTTAGGGGCATTGTAGGTGAACATGCCCAGAAATGAGAAGATTTGGACTCTAAAAATCCACTCAGCACTTTAAGGAATGTGAGACTTTAGGTTTAGGGACTGAGAGGTGATGGCCAAGAGAAGTCCCCATGGTTACCTCCATGTGGCTGATGGACCTGCCTGCCATCTGGGAGCCTGATTCTTCTCATTATTGAGTAGATGATTCTTTCCACAAATGTATGTGCTTTGCTTCTTGTCTTTTTTCTTATCCAGGTGCCAGGATCCAGTATACGATCCAAGAGTGTTCTAACCTGTGCATCAATAAGAACTTTACAAAAAAATACATTACCGTGAAATATTTATGCTGCAACAGCACATCTTTCTGTAATCAGCATTAAAGTTCTGGTCCTTTCTTGGCCTGTTCTACCGCAGGTGAGCTGATTTCCTTCCCTGTGCTCCTGTAGCCTGGATATTCTGGGCCATCTGTTCCCAGACCTTGACACTTGTCTATGCTGAGTGTCAGTGTTGATATTCCAGCAGCTCCTTTGAGGTCACAGATGCTCTCTGCTTCCCATCCCCTTTGGTGCTTCTCTTCTCTCAGAGTCTGTTTTCCTTCCTTCTCTCCCTCCATCCCTCCAGCACCAACCAACACACTGCACACTCTCTTCACAGTTCCATTTTATCAGCAAGTGTGTCCTCATTGATATAAACTGCACTGAGACACTTATTCTGTGCTGGTGACTATGGCACACCTGACACCTACTCTTGATGCAGCTGTTGTGCAGTGATGCTTTTTCTGCCAGGCTAGTAATCCCACCATATGCTTCAGAAACACAGCTTGTTTGCATGTTCAGGTGTGTATTTCAGAGCTTTTGTAATCATGAATATATCATGGACATGCACTTGTATGTAATTATAAATATTTATACACTTACAAATATAAAAAGATTTATAATCTTTTGTTTGCAGTACTGTTCACTGAGTCGTGATCCAGAAGCATGCCAGCAAGCATTCTACTACCAAACATGTCTGGAGCCCTGCACCCTGCCTTCTACTTTATACATCTTAGATNTCTTTCCCAGTCTACACACAAATTACCATGCTCTTTTGGATATTCTGTCATGCACTTTGTGCCTTATAAAGTTTATTTCCGTAGATTTGTATGGCAGTTTATAATATTTCCAATAAAACAGCTCTACTTTTGCTTATTTATTGTGTGTGTGTTTGTTTTTTGACATACACATGTCATGGTGTGTGTGTCGGTCAGTCTGTGTGTATGTGTGTGTGTGTGTGTGTGTGTGTGTGTGTGAGAGAGAGAGAGAGAGAGAGAGAGAGAGAGAGAGAGCTTAACAAGAGCAGTGCTCTCCTTTCATCACGTTTGTTCTCAGGATGGAGCTCAGTGCTCAGCCTTGGTGGTCAATACCCTCACATGTTGAGTTGTAAAATTATATAATTAGGGGAATGGTGAGACTTCTCTGTGGGCAAGGTTGCTTGCTGCCAAACCTGATGCCTCAAGTTCAATCCCCAGGATAGACATAGTAGGAGAAAAACGACTTCTGCAAGATTTCTCTGACCTCGAAATACCAGCTGTTGTACTCTCTCTCTCTCTCTCTCTCTCTCT
>LZPO01097707.1:6581-19879 GCA_001675575.1 Neotoma lepida
AGACCAGACACCATTTTTGGTAAGTTATTACTTTTTGGAGAATGCCAGGAAATTTGAATTTTTAGAGACTTAGTAGAAATCTGTAAGGTACAGATTTCTGTGCCCTCTCATTTTTTTGGATGTTTAGAAGACTCTCTGTACTATAGCCATCTTTCATGGTTGTATAGCTGTCTCTGAGTTTTGTTATCACCTATTTCGAGGGTGATCACAATCCATGGCTTCTAGAATCATTTGTTATTGACCCTAGGAGCCAAAGACTGTAAAGGAAGATTGTGGCGCATAAAACAATTTTATTTATCTCCACACTCTTTTTTCTTCCATTCTGATTGCTGCTTTTATTGCCAGATATGCTTTCCTCTATAATAAGAAATTATAGCCATTGTATACTAACACTATATACTACTCTAAAATTGAAAAAAAAAGCCAGTGAAGGAGGAATAATTTTTGCCTAGAGAAGCAGTAGTATAGCTCCTAGGCTATGCTGTGAAACACACTAGAAGGATAATTGTGCTTCATTTTTTTCCTGTAATTTATTTAATTCATAATTTTGTATGTGTTAATCTATTTCTGCCATCTACAATGCCTTGTTATTGGCAGTATTTTTGCACTTTTCATTAAATGTTTAATTACATAAATAATTCTCATTTAAAAATTAATATCAAAGCTACAAATTTTTAATTTACCTCTTCAGACAAATATCAATTTGATATGCCTTTTTTGGCTTCATTTTTTTCAGCTATGTATTTGTGATATTTTTCCTTTCAGTCCTTGATCTTTTGACTCAAACACAAAGACTGTTGTTGAAGTTTCCATTTTTTTTGTTTGTTTGTTTTGTGTGTGTGTGTGTGTATGTGTGTGTGTGTGTGTGTGTGAAAACTGCTGGCTCATTTTAAGTTTTGCTTATGTGTCTCTGATTTCAACCTTTGTTTCCTTGAAATCATCTCTGAATCCTGTCTAACTCTGGAGCCCAGAGAAGAAACGAGGAGTGATGGCAGAAGCTTCAACTCAGTAAATTCTTCACTGTAGTGTTATGGATGCTAATGTACCAGTTCCTCCTGCAGCATCCGATAATAAGATGCTCGTGTATAGAAACATGCTCTTGCTGGTTCCCATTCAGCCTGAAACCCTTCAATACTTTGACAGGAGTTCTTTTCTCCTGCAGCACTTGAATCCANCTGCTGGAGTGAGATCATCATTTACCCCAGTAACACATATGTTAGTGACACCCCACTGAGGCAAGAGTGCAGCTCTGGATTGTTAACCACTGCGGCACAGCTGGGCTTCTTTGAGATGTCACATTGTGTACTATTGTTATANTTTCTGGAGATACTTGGCTGTCCGGTAGCTCATTTACCACCCACTATTACTTGTCTACCCCAGAAAAGCATGCAAANTTGGNAATGTCTAAAAGCTCTCTGAACTTTCCTAACTCTGAAGTGCTATGGACATTTCATTGTAGTGTTCTCTGATTGGATGATACACTCTTATATGCATTCACTGCATTAAGAATGGAGCAGTTGGATTTGTGTGAAACATCCTTATTTTAGGGTCAAGGAAAGGAGATACATGGATGCGAATGAGGTCATGCACTTCACATTCCCATTACACAATGCTGGTGACAGCTCTACATGGCAGGGAAGGTGGAACCTGTGACAAAGACGCCTCCTGGAAAGAAAAGANGTGTGCCCAAGTTTGTGTCATGGTCTAGTGCCTGTACTGGATTTCAGTGCTTAGCTCTGCCCATCTTTTCCTGATAAGTCATCCTTTATTTAGCTATGCACCTTTATATTTTATTTTGTCTTGGTCTAAAATTTTTTTAATTGACTGATAACCCCAGTGTGTTTTGTTACAAATGTTTTAGATTTGCTTTAGGTTTTAATTATGTCACAGACCCAGACCCAGACACAGACACGCAGACACAGACACATACAGACACATACACACACACACACACACACACACACACACACACACACAGAGCAGGATTTCTTTTAGCCATGAACCAGCTCCCAAGTCATGACATGGAGACTTCTTATTAGTTATGAATGCTTGGCCTAGCTTAGGCTCATTTCTGCCTAGCTCTCTTTAACTTAAATTAACCTGTTTCTCTTTATCTACCTTTTGCCTGGGGGCTTTTTATCTTTCCTTCTGTATGTCTTACTTTTCTGCTTCCTCCGGTGGCTGCCTGACTTCTGGCCTGGGCTGTTCCCTCTCTCTCTCCCTCATTCTCTTCTCCTTCTTCTCTCTATTGTCTCTGATCCCTAGCCCCGCCTATCCCTCTCCTGCCTAGCTATTGGCCACTCAGTTTTTTTTATTAGACCAATCAGGTACCTTAGGCAGGCAAGGTGAAACAGATTTAACACATTCTTATATCATTAAACAAATGCAGCATAAACAAAAGTAACACATCTTTACACAGCTAAAGTAATGTTCNANAGCATAAACAAATGTTACACATCTTTACATAGTTAAAATAANATTCTACAACACGCACACACGCACACACATCTCCTNTAAGGTTATAGCATAATTAATTTTCTCAAACAAGTACCTNTGCTTATCAGCANTGAGCTGAGATACTGAAATACACAAACATGAAAGAAAGCTCTNNAATCTCCCATTCAGTCCTTTCCACTTAACTCTAAGGGTAGCCACTGCCTTGACTTCCAACAGCAAAGATGGTTTTGTATCTGTTGTCCAGTTTCATATTGGGAGACTCACATAGTAATACCCTTTGTATCTGGCTACTTCTGTTCATCACTTTGTTGTTGAGATTGCAAGTTATTGTTACATGGAGTGGCTGATGGTTGACAGATCCCATTACGGGAATTTCCCATAGTGTTCTCTGCTATAGAGAGGCTTTTGGCTGATCTTTAGTTTTAGATTAAATAATGTTCCTCATCTCTAAGAAGCATTTTTAAGGCNAAGGCCATTTACCCAGAATAGGGTCCAGTTTTCTTATTAAATAAAAAACAAAACTCCATGGATGTTCNTGTATATGGCATAAGTCAACACCACTCATGACTTATTTTTATGACACAACAATGTAATATTGTTTAAATATCTTTTCTGCATTTTATATAAGNATGAGCTTATAAACATGTACATACATTACTCAATGGCACTTTACAATTAATTACACAAACACATTATTTCNTTAATTTTATTTTAACAAAATAAAATATAATAAGTTAAAACAAAAATAATCACATCAAAGTTGGACAAGGCAAACCAAGAGAAGGAAAAAGAGCCCCAAGAGAAAGCACTAGAATCAGAGATCCATTTGTTCACCCACTCAAGAGTCCCACAAAAATACTAGGTTGAAAGTCTACAATATATATTGAGGACCTGGTGCAGACCCGTATACACTCTTAGCTTATTGCTTCAGTCTCTGTGAGCTTATAAGAGCTTTGCTTAGTAGATTTAGAGGGCTTCATTCTCCTGGTGTCCTCCATCCCTCTGGTTCTTACATTCTTTCTACCTCCTCTTCCCTGGGGTTCCCTGAACTCTGAGGGGAGGGAATTTGTTGGAGACATCCCATTTAGAGCTATGACAAACACATTTTTAGTTACTTTCTATATTTTCTATTATATCTTTCATGTCTAAAAATAGCATATTTTAAGCCAGTTCAGTNTTATCTACCATCTGCTCCATCCCTTCTGCATGTTCACCACTCAAAGAACTCCATGTTTTCATATAGCAGGTGTCTTATCAGACCAAGGAATTCAATTTTCATGGTAAATGTAATCCGTTGTCTTGGTTAATAGGAATCACACAATCCAGAGACTTCAGGATTTGGATATAAAATATCTCCAAAGGCTCCTGTGTGGAAGGCTNACACAGAGGTGACTGGGTGATGAGGGCTCTAACTTCAGCAATAGTTAACCCACTGATGAGTTTTTATAGTTTACAGGACTATTGCGGGGAGGGCTTAGTAGTAGGAAGCAAGTCACGGAGGGTATACCTTTGAAGGGTGTATCTTGTCCTGGTCCCTTTCTGTCTGTTTCCTAGCCACAACTAAGTGAGCATCTCTATGATGTTTCTGCCACATCTCGGGGTTAAGCTAAGGAACCAGTAGGTGGGNCTGAAACCTCGGAGCCCAGAAAGACCCCTCCCGTGAAGGTCTTGATTTGTATCTTATCACACATAAGAAAAGCTGACCTACACAAGATATATAAAAACAAAAAAGCTCAGGAACTGAGCTAGAATGTCTTCTGGTGCTGTCTTCTTGGAGCCAACTACCATCTTATCCATTTCCTAAGCATAAATCAGGTGTTTGTTTTGACATTTTTTTTTTTTAATGAGAAGTTTTAGAGTCTAGTTTGAAACCTTAGCCTGGCCAAACTATACTAAGCCTCAGTGTTTTCTTCTATAAATGGGACATCAATACCTTGTAGGGTCCTTGCAAAGATTAAATATGGCACCCAGAAAGTGCCAGATTTCACACCTGGCAGGTGATGGGCCATCAATAAATGGAGCAATGAGGATTATGGTGGCTAACGATATATTTCCAGGACAAAGCAGCTTTGAAGGAAGCAGCTTTGAAGGAAGTATAACACTCCAGGTAGCATGCAGAATGCAGTCTCATAAAAGTGTTCATTCCACTGCAATCCTCTTACCACATGAGGAGAAGCAAGTTTGAAACCTGTGTCATTCACAGAAAATGTCAGAGATAAGTTTTGTTTTTTTAATTCACAGAGTTGAATATACCAAGCTGTCTGAAGACAAACTTTCTGGCATCCAGTCATCTCTCTCTGTCAAGAAATGTTTGCGCTCTCTGCCCTGTTTACAGTGTATGCAATGTAATGCTTTTGAGTATGCATGCCCCCATTCAAAAGTCACTTTTATCCCAATGGTACAGAAAACAAGGTCTCTAAATTTTAAACTATTGTGTGGATTTTCAGTATGATTCCTTCATTCCCTATCGAGTCTATTCCTGTCACTTGCTTGAAGCGAAAGGTAGTCTCAGAATATCTCCAGTATCACGTTGAGAGCTGGGAGTGACTTCTCTCAGATTCCTTGCTCCACTTCACATGGATGAGGCCAGACTTGTGCACACAGCCCACTCCATCTCGTAACATCCAGTTGCCACAGTCAGTCACAATTGACTCAGGACTCAGCTCTTGTCTATAATGAGGGCAGTTGCCCTCATGCTTACCCTCTCCACTCCATAGTACCCTGNCATTCCTGCTCATACCCCAAAGGCTCTGTCTACAAAACACCCACAGACCTGCAGATCCACAGCAGAGAGAGGGAGCCATAGCTGTAGTCAGCCCATAGACTACATACAATTTTANGACTGTTAGTGAGCAGGAGTCCATGGGAAATNAGCAGAAATTATTCTATTTAAGGTAAAACTAAGTTGCCCTTTTAGATTTTATTTGAGACTATTGCCTTTCATCTTCCCAAATAGACCCACTCCTTACACAATTTCTTTTTGACCCGCTGAGTTTAGTTAAGCTAGTTTGCATGAGCATGAGTAGGGGTGTTTCGTTGGAGCAGGGATGGTTGCTACACCCCTGCAGGAGTTGACTTTGTCCCTCAACATATGATTCTCTGGGGCTTTGTCATGTTTTACTTTTCTTGTATATATCAACAGTTGTTGTTTTTTAATCATAGATTCTATTCAGAGNCATAGCTGTACCACAGGATTTATTTTATTTTATTTTTTACTTAGTGAAGGAATAGAGATTGTTTCCGCTATTTTGATGACACAAATAAGAGATCCATAAATATCAGTACAAAGACATTTGCATGAATGTAAATTTTTACTTCTCTGGGATTAATGCCCAGAAACAAAATGGCTGAGTGAAGCCTCCAGCTCTGTGAATAGCAGCTGTATAATTTTTTTCAGTCACACTAGCACAACCTAAGAGATGTGGCTTCTCCACATTCCCAGCATTTGGTCACTGTCTCTCTTCTTCATTTTAGCTGGACAGGTATATAGTGGCATCTCTTTGTGCTTTTAGTTTCCTGTTTCCTAATACTTGGTGATGCTGGACACCTTTTCCATGTTTATTTACNACNCTATATTTTGTTAACTGAACTATCTTCACGTAGTTTACCCNTTTTAAAATTTGATTTTCTTAAAATTACTGTGTTTTGAGTATTGCTTATTTATATTCTGGGTGGTGGCTCTTTTGCAGTTATGTAGATTACAAATATTTCTCCCACACTATAGCATTTCTTTTCATATTTTACATAGGATTCATTTTTAGAATAAAAATTTGTAATTTTAATGAAATCCACAATTCAAAAATGTATGGATCATGATTTTGGCATCATTTAAAAGCATTTTTCATAGCCCTACCTAGACCTCAAAGCTTTTTTCCCTATTGTTAGGAGGTTTCACAGTTTGCCATTTTTTGTGATAGATTTTGATTGGTGTTTGCATGAGGTGAGGTACTGGGCTCCTTGTCTGTAGATCCTGAGTGTTCTACACTGTTAATTAGAAACATGACAGCTCCTCTACTGACTTGTTCTTACCNTCTTTGGAATATTTTTATATGGATCACTTCTGAGTTCTCCCATTTTGATTTCATTGCTCATGGATAGAACACAGTTGGCTTGGATCTTTACCTTTATCATGGAAGCTCCCCAGCCCCTCTTCCGTCTTCCACAGTGTTTTATGGAAATTTATTGGGAATTTCCATCACACACTCTACGAACAGAAATGCTCTCATCTCTTCAGTTTTGTTTTCTAGGTTTACTGAAGTGGCCACAACTTCCAGTGCTGCANTGAGTTAGAACACTTGCCTTGTATCTGCCACAATTGAGTGTAATGCTAGCTGTAGATGTTTGGTAGGTGATCTTTATCAACTCATAGATGTTGCCTCCTATTCCTATTTTTTGAGACATTTTAAGCAATCATGAATGGATGTTGAAGNTTGTCAAATGTCTTTTTCTGAAACAGTTGATATGATTTTGTAATTTTTTTCCTTTCAGCCATTTAATAAGACAGATTACATATAACTGAAGTGCAAGAGGGGGCTAGAGAGATGGCCTACCAGTTAAAAAACTTGTGTTGCTCTTGCAGAGGACCTGACTTGGTTTCTAGCATCCACATTGAGTGCCTCACTATGATCTATAACTCAAGGTCCAGGTGATCTAGTGCCCTCTTCTGTCCTTTATGGGCTCCTGCACATACATGGTGCACATACATATGTGACAGCATAGACATACACATAAAGGAAAAATCTTTAAGAAGAAATCTGCAAGAGTTTTGAGTATGAAGCTAACCTCCAAACTCTGAAATAATTCTAATTTGGTTATNGAGTATAAATTTTTTGAATTGANGACTNATTTGTGAAATAAAGAATTTTTGTGTTGGTATTCATGATGAGTATTCTGTAGGTAATTTTTAATCATTGCTGGTTCTTTTTTTTGTCTAGTGCTGGATTTGAGAGAATATTTNTAATGAGTGTAGAAGTATGATCCTGTTTCACTGGGGGAGATTANACAATGCTGATGTTGAGTCTCCTTTACACATCAGATTCCTAGGGTTCACCTGTGTGTTTAGGATTGATTGAAGATTACCATTTTAGAAAGTTTTGAAATTAAGAATTCATTTTGCATTAGGGACACTAGAGGGATTTGTATTTTTCAAAGAACTGGTTTATTTTATACAGATTTTAAACTCATAAACATGTTTATAATAGGCAGTCATCCACAGTTCCTAATGCTGATAATTTATGTCATTTTCTTCTTCTCATTATTTTTTAATTTTTAATTTTTTTTGGCATNCTTGCTAGAGGATTGTCATTCTTCAAAAACCCTTTTAAAGAACCAGCACTTTGTATCATGGAAATTTTTTTTGTAATTTTTTTCTATTTAGTTCCTCTGTTTTGTGTTCATTATTTCCTTCCTTCAGTTTGCTTTGTGTTTAATTTGTTCCTCTATCTAATTTTTTTTAGTGTGAGTGCTTATGTTAAAGGCCCCACCCNTTCCAATGCATGCCCTCAGTCCTATGACTCTTCCCTCTTAGCATCGCTTTGGTTGCATCTCTTGCACTCTGTTATCTTACATTTTCTTTCCAAGCAGTTTATAGGCCCTGAAATACAACTTCATTGGTTGGTGGACTGTTTAGAAGAATGCATATTTTTCTGCTATCTTGCTGCCTTTGATTTCTACTTTAGTTCCATTGTGGTTATGAAGACAGGCCCTGTGATTTCAGTTCTTGGAACCTGAGGTGAATTTTACAGGAACACAGTCTATCTTGCTTACATGTTCCAGTGTGCTTGAAAGTATACAGACTCTGTGATGCATTCTGTGTGCCTATTATAATGTTGGTTGATGGTATTGTTGAAGTCTTCTGTATCCTTGCTGATTGTGGTACTTTGAATGAGAAATGTGCCCAGTAGGCTCCTGTACTTGAATAGTTGGTCTCTAATTGGTGACACCGTTTGGGGAGGTTATGGAATCTTTGGTAGCTTTGCTNGAGGATGTGCATCACTGGGAGTGAGCTTTGAGGGTTTATAGCCTCGTTCTACTTCCTGTTCNTTCTCTTCGCATCCTCTGTATGGATGAAAATGCAATCAGCTAGCCTCCTGCTCTGGCTCCCATGCTGCCTTCCCTGATGTGATGGACTATCCCTCTAGAACTGTAAGCTAAAATAACCCTTTGTTCCTCAAGTTGCTTTTTGTCATGGTATTTTACCACAGAGCTAGAAAAGCAACTGCTAACATTTATGTTCTTTCTATGTTCTACAAACTGATGAGAAGGAAATAGAGACTCTGTCTCCAATTATGGCTTCATTGATTTTTTTTTCCCTTCAATTCTATAAACATTGTTACACATAATTTGTATCTCTTAATGGCTACACACATGTGTAATGATGTTGTATCTCTTGGCCTACTGACTATTTTACCATCATGTAGTGTTACTTTGAATATCTAGATATTTTCTTTGCCCTCAAGTTTGTTATACAATAGAATACAGCCACTTCCTCTTATCTTTGATATATATGCAAGTGACAGTCNTTTCTTATTCTTTTTCATTTTCCTTGCCTTGCTCAGTATATTTGAAGCAAATTTTTTATAGACAGATTATTGTTTGGGTCATATTTTTCAATTTACTTTATCAATACTAGTATTTTAATTAGAATATTACATAATTTATATTCACTGTATTACACTTATTGATTTGTAGTGCTTACATCTTACATGTTTTTTGTTTTGTCTTTTCTATTTTAGCTTTTTTTTTCTATCTCACTGAGGATTACTTGAATGACCTTAACAGGCTCATTTTTATTTACAGTGGTTATTAAAACACATCTCTTTGATTCTTTCAGTAGTTGATGAGGCTATTATATTATATTATAGTTATAATATAATTATATATTCTTTGTTACAGTCTACTGATACCACATATTTCATCAAGTCCACCAAAATATGGAAACTTTGCTTCTCCATATATTCTAAATGTTTATGTTTATATGGATGTTTCTTCTGTGTGTATTTATAACCTTAGAAGACACTGTTATTTTTTTTCTATCAAACACAACAGACCACTCAAGAGACGGAAAATCTATTGTATTTGCCTATATTTTTGCTTCTAGATTTTTATCTTCTTGATAAAATCTATTCCAGTTTCATCTTCTGTCATTTTCACTCATGCAGAAGTTTTCCATTATCTGTCCATTTACTGTAGCTCTGTTGGAAACATACTCTTGTGTTTTTCTTTTGTTTTAACATGTCTTGTTTCCTTTGGTAGAACTGAAGGATATACTCACTGGCTTTACGAGTCAAAGTCCTTTTCTTAAGTGTAGCTTTTGAAAGGTGAAGGTGCTGAGTCTTCCAGCATCACTGGGTCCTGATGAGAAATGTACTGTCATTTGAACTGCTTTTTCTTACAGGCAAGATCATGCATTTCTCTGTTGCTTTTCTTAGAACTGTTATGGTGGATCGTGGTATAGATACTTTTGGGTTTGATTGATTTGGAGTTCACCTCTTGAATTACAAAAGTTACCATTCTACCAAACTTGGGAAATTTGTAACCATTGTATCTTAGATTTTTTTTTTCAGATTTACTCCTTCCATTCTTTCTAAGACTCTAAATATCAGGATCATTGGATCTCTTGTTATGGCTTCACAGGTCCCAGAATCTCCATGCATGTTTTATCAGTATGCACTCTCTTTTCAGGCTGAATGTTTTCTGTTCTATCTGCTTGGTCAGCAGTTCTTTCTCCATCCTCTCCAACCTGNCGTTGAGGCTGTTCACTGAATTAAGTGTTTAACTATGGTTAATTTTCAGTTCCAACACACCCATTTTATTCTTTAAATCTTCTACTCCTTTGCCTCGACTTTCTATTTCCTTTGTTAAAATTCATGTGTGTTTATTTTCTCCCTAGAATGTCCATATGCTGGCTGCTTTAAAAGCACTGTTCATAATTCTGAGTATCTGAACTGGTGTTGGTTCCTGTTTTCTGTTATCCACCAGAGAAGACTGCTTGGACATGGGTTTAAGCCAATAGAAGTCTTTATTAGCCAGCTGATAACATTGATGGTTTGGGATTCCAGTGTAGACCCGAGCCTTTCTNAGGGTCAGGGTGAACTTTTAAGCACAAAAACCATGTCCTGGGTTGACATACTTCAGATAACAAGAACAGTTAGCTAGAAGCAGAGCTACAGAAGACAAAAAGCAAGGTTAGTACATTTAGAGATGTTCCCATAACTACAGAGTTTGATGGATTAGGTCTTTGTTTTCATTTTNGATAGGTAGTGCTNTCTACATACTGAGTTTTACATCCTGAATGGCACTTCCATCATGGAGTCAGTTGCGCTAATGTCTGGGGTCCTGTTACATAATCACTCTGAACTCTTCCTGTAGGAAGATGAGNCTTTTTTTTTTTCATTGAAAACTGTTCTTTGTATATTTGATTTTGAGATTCTAGGTCTTATTTAAGTATCCTATTGTTCGCTTCTATGATGTTGTCCTATAGTGGAAGGTATGTATGTGCTACCTTGTTATTGTCATGTGGGAAGTAAACGGCCAGGCTCTCCACCGGACCACCACTGGCCATTANGGGTAAAGCTCCTACTAGAGATAATAAGAGTGAGATTTATGACTGCCTTGTATACCCCCATTGGTTTTTCCTTGTGTTGTGGCCCGTCTGTCCATCCATCCATCCATCCGTCCATCAGTCTATGCTGTTCCTCACAGGCTTCCATTGGGCCATGGCAGTATGGTCTCCCTGCAGGCAGCAGTGAACTTCTGACTGTCCCCTGGACCTCCTTTAATATCATGCATTGGAAAGTGCTTGTTAGAAGCCTGGGCTCCCGTGCATTTTCACTGTAACTGATGTGCGTCACTTATCACCCATCAATGACAAGCATCCTGGAAACATTTTAGGCCTTCTTGGGTCCTACCCTGATAGGGATTAGGGTACCTCAGTTTTCCCAGCAAGGGTATTATTATAGGCTCCTCATTTAGTGTTTGCTTGGTGGTGGTGGTGGTGGGAACCACAGTTTATTCACTGGTATTTGACTGGAAAAGAGTTATTAAGATTTTTGCTCTCCTGGTGTCTTTGTTACTTTTCTCGTTGCTGTGCTAACATACCCAACAAAAGCCACTTAAAGGAGAAAAGGCTACTTTGGATCCGTAGTTCAAAACTGTGCCTTATCCTGGCAGAGAAGCTTGAAGCNGCTGGTCATATCACAGTTCCAGTCAGACAGAAAAGCAGTGAAGGCCAGCTTTCAGCTTTTCATACACACTAGGACCCAGACCCAGGGGAGGGTGCCTCCTCTTAGTGTGAGTCTCCCCACGTGAGTAAACCTAACAACACAATTTCTCACACNTGCTCTTGGAAGCTTGCCTTCTAGGTAGTTTCAGACAGATCCAGGTAATGGAAAACATTATTACACCTAGTCCTTACTTTTTCTGGCCCTTTTGCTAGTTAGAAGCTTTTAAGGGGGGAATGTTTTGTTCTTTGCTTTTCTTGGGGTTTATCAGTGGCTGTCTTCTGAGGTACCCATTCAGGGATATATGAGGCCAGAATAAACCCTAGGGAAATTACCACTACATTATTGTCTTGACTGAAGACAACTCAACCTGGTTTTGGCTTTTTCATCACCTTCTGGAGGAAAGTCCAAGTGNTTTTGCTAAAGGTTTGTGAAGACCATTTCAGAGTCAAGGACAAACTGAAGAACCCATGTAGGGTGAGTGATCCCCTTACTTGTCGACTAGGAGGGCATCAGGGCTGTGGCTGTTAGTCAAGTCAGCTGGGATGGTAGAAGCCTGTCTCTTATACACATCTAGATGTGTATAAGAGACAGGCTTCTAGGTGATGGTTTAGTACACACACTCTCACAGTTTCTAAGAACTATTTCCTAGTTCTAATTTATTTGTGAAACCAAGACGCTAAGGATTTATTTCTATAATATTTGGGTAGTTTGAACACCTTATGAATGAACAAATTAAATATGAACAGAGGTAGGAAAATAGAATGAATGCTTCTCAGAAGTTTATGACAAAATTTTAAATTATAAATAATGGAGAGCAATAACATTTCATAATAAGTGAGGAGAGGAGAAATACCATTTCATATGAATTTATAAAGAGGATAACTGGAAACATTTAAATTCCATATGCATTACTTACATGGTAATTTGAGGTACAATTTATTAATCTCAGCCAACTCAGTCATAAGATGTTCATTACATATTCCTGACAAACTTTCAACTGTCATTTTCTTGTCAAGAAGCCTGACATTCTCTACAGTGTTTGCTGTACCTTTTAACGGTATTTAAAAAAAAAATCAGATTCCTGCAAACATAATTGGGTTAGAGATGTTCTGCCTCTGATAAAAAACCTTTCAAATCATGCAGAGGGCTATTTTCTGTAACCTCTTTGCATTTCTAGTTACCCCGACAGTTTGGTTTTTATACCTCCCCACTAGTTTCTCCTCAACTGCCTCTGGCATTTCCTCACACATTAACAATTTATTCAGGGTCTCCCATTATCCAGACTCTGGGTACTGGGTAGTCAGATGTGAGCAGCATGGAGTTAAGTATCTTCTGTGCAGTTTCCATCCCATTTGGGAAGATAAATCATAAACAAATATGCTAAGTAATAACTAAGATTTGGCCAAATGACCAAATGATGCCGCGTTCTTAGCGAGGCAATGGCAGAGGGGAAGAGGCTAGAGAGTGATGGGTGCTGAGGGGGTAGGGAGAGTGTAGGACGGTTGAGAAAGGCCTTTCTGAGCAGTNAATATTACAAGTATTTCTGATGGCAAGAAGCCCCTGAGAACCGGANCAAGGCTTTTCCAGACAGAGTAAAAATGAAATACAAANATNTNT
>LZPO01097708.1:34366-56153 GCA_001675575.1 Neotoma lepida
CATTCTGCCAGGTCCCACTGCGTTTAGAGCATGTCCAACAGCTTCAACAGCTGGTGGAGTTCTGTTTTCTGCATCTATTTTCTGAGTTTGTCTTTAGCAAGGAAACATTTCATTATGCTGTCCTCATGTCCACAAACAGTCTCTTCACATGGATGTCTCAATTATAGGTAGATCTTGATCAGAAAAACCTTAATTTCCCTTAGCTCAGCCCAACATTAGACTTTCTCTTGCATTNAGCTCTCAATCTGCACTTTACCCTTGCAACTAGGAAACTGGCATGGTTTCAGAATTAGGGTCCCATTTCTTGTGTTTAGTTTCAATTGCCAATTTAATATAATCTNGAATCACCTGGCTGGACAGTGTCAGTATGGAATTTTCTAAATCCAGTTGGCCTGTTGGCATGTGTGTAGGGAATTTTCTAGGCAACTTTAATTAATGTGGGATACTCAGTCCACCATGGACTGCATCATTTTGTGAGGTTGAATCCTGGACTTTATGAAAGTTGAGGAAATGAGCTGAGTGTGTATGCATTAGTGTCTTTCTCTTCACTCTTGAGTGTGAGTGTGATGTGACTAGCTATTTCAAGTTCCTATGGCCTGGACTTATCTGCTCTGATTGGTTGTAGCCTGGACTTGTGTGCTATNACAAGCCTTTCTCCCTTGTGTTGCTTTTAAGAGGAGTNTTTTGCAATGACAGCNGAAATGAGACTAGGATACCACCCTCGGTTAGACCATTTACCTTAGAAAACTTCTCATTATAAAAGCTTCCTCTGACTCTTCCATATGCACATTTTTGACATTTTTCTCAGAAATTTATTCCAGTTAAGTGTCTCCCGAAGCCTTGAGACCCTCCCTATCCATATAAAAGCAGTCAAACTTTGAAGGACACTTTGTTTCAAGGTGAGAAGTAACCTCCTGTCAGGGCAGGAGCAAAAACTTTTCATTTTCTTTGAGGAGAGCCAGCTAGGTGTTGACCATGTAATGGCTTTGCTGCCTCCATTTGTAAAATCTCCTGGGACTTTGTTTCAGCAAATCCAGGTCACACTGCATTCTCATCTCTCTTTCCAACGGTGGTGATAGCCTTAGTCAAACATCTCTTCCTGGTTCACCTGTTTTGTTTTGTGCAATGCGGTCTTTGCTTTGACAAGCTATAGAATTTCCTAAGTGTTACCATAATTTATTATGGCTTCTTTATATTATTTTTCTGTTTCCTTTATGTAAGATCCAGAAGAAGCAAGCTACTTCCTTTTGAGTTGATAGTTTATGTTTCTAAAATTTCTGTTATAATTATTGCTTTGTGTGTTTTTAGGCATGTAGGATGTGTGGGAGAAAGAGAAACAAATGCCAAAACATACATGAAGAAGTCAGAGGCCTGCTTTGTAGACTCATTTATTTCCCTCCACATTTATATGGGTTCTGGTCATAAAACTCTGATTTTCATATTTCTGTAGCAGCTACATTTACTCCCCTTGGAGTTATCAGGGATCATAAGTTTAATAATTTAATCTTAGTCATATTTATTTCTTTTTTTAATAGGTAACAATATTTATAATTGTTTATCCAATGAATTCAGTTATAGATTTTAATGTAATTTTATGAAAGACATTATTTTTTTAAATTAATTTACTTATATTATCCAATTAAGCAATTTATAATTTTATTATCTGGTGGATGTCTAATATGACATTTGCCCTGAAATACAAGCATATTCTTTAATATTCTTTTATTTGACATTTTTACCTAGATTATCATCTGAAGCAAAAATTTGGAGTAAATAGAGATGCAAGTTAATTACTAGGAAGTACATTATTAACATACACAATCCTAGACATTAAAGGCTGACAAATTAGGAAACAGTGCAATTCATGGCATTTTAATTTTGAAAGGGCGTGAGAAATCTTGTTAAATCCTATGTTATTTAGTTTGTGCATAGGAAAACTAAAATTAAGGTCATCTAATCATGATCGTTCCAGCGGCAATCAATTAATGATCCTGAAGGAAACAAAACCTTAGATTTGAAGATTAAGATCTTAACATCTTTCCTCATATTTTGGTTTCAAAAACACATCTTATGAAGCATAGCAAAAAATAATTTTAAAAAATCTACCTGTTTTATAAAACATTCACTTTGTGCCCAATTAGGACCAATGGGAGTATCAGAACATGATAAAAATTTATCCTTAATATTTTGCTATAAGGATGACTATATTTCACAGGGGGACTTCAATGTGTGTAAGGGGTAATTGATGNATGCATTGATCATTAATACCTTAAGCAATGTGTATCCAAATGACAGATGCTGTTGGTTGCCTTAGAGAATAGGTAAGCCTGGAAGACTTTCATCTATGCCTTTCTTATTTTATATTCTCTTTTTAACAATTATTGANTTTACATTGAATGGCTGTTTCTCTTTTTTCTCAAGTTCCACTATTCAGCACAAGTTATCTGTAAAGCCTTCTATAAGTCACTCCGTTGACGGAAGAGTGAGTTGTATATTAACAGGTCTTATCTCAAAGATCTCACCATCCCACNGGGTGAATGAGCTACATTAGGCATTTCATAAAGGATAATTTTGATGAGCTGCTCATAAGACTTCTCAGGTAACAGTGCAAAGCAAAAGTATCTTTTAGTTTACATACTTGAAGGTTGACAGAAGGCTTTTGAGAACTGTGGAGATGTTGACACAGAAAGATACGGGGGTTCTGGGACCTGAGAAGTAAAAATGGCTACTGTAAGCATTGCAGCCAGGATGGAAAGGAATCCTGGCAGTCGGGAGCCAAGGAACACCACAGAGTCACTGTAAGCCTTGCAGGTTACAGCCTGACACAGGGAGAGCTTTCCCCAATGCAAGTGTAATAATAATTCTGCTCCTGCAGGGGAGAGTTTCCCCAGTGAAGTTGTTAGACAGCTCTGTTCTGCTCCAGAGAAATGTTCAGCTCACTCCACTAGGGAAAAGCTTCCCTAGTGAAAGTGTTACACAACTCGGCTCTGTTCCATTCCNCTCTGCTCCAGGTGTAGTTGCTATACCACACAACAGACCTCACTTAAGAGATTTATTAGGAAGGAAGAATCCAGGAGGGTGAGAAGCAGCAGCAAACTGAACAGGTTACAGGAGTTATGTAGGAGTTGGCCGGGGTGGAGGGGTGGGGGCTTTCCTTTTTACGGTGGCTTGGAATTGGTGGATTTTGTGCCCTGATTCTGGGGCAAGCTCAGGGATTGGTGGGATTTCAAGCCCTNGTCCTGGAGTCAAGTCAGGGATGGAATGTTTATTCCTTGACCCTTTTCACTTGGAGCCCCAGAGCAGAGCAGAACTGTAACACTTTCTCTGGGGAAACTTCCTGCTAGCTGAGCAGAGCTGTAACACTTCTCTGGAGCAAAGCAGAGTAGAGCTGTAACAACTTTTCTGGGGAAATCCTCCTCTGCCAGAGCAGAGTTAGCAGAGTTGTGACATTTGCCTTGGGANAACCTTTCCCTGGAGCAGAACTGTAAGCTGCTATGGTTAACGTGACTTGGTGGTTATCCTGGGCTCTGAACTGCCAGGGTATCTTTCCGTCCTAGCTGTAAAACTTACATTTGGTGTGGTGACTGGGATAGGTTCTCCTGGTGCCTGTACTCATCCTCTTGATCTGAGCTGCACTGTGACCGTATTNCTCATCTCCAGTCCACCCACAACAGACTCACTAATCCCTCAGCACCCCATCCACCGGCAGCAATTGTGTAAGTTTCCCCTTTGGTTGGTGTAAAAGCTTCCCTGAGTCCAAGGAAGTGATCTTTGAGTGTCTGGCACCCTTCTGGTACTCTTGGTGGCAGAGATGCCCCCAGCCACAGACTTGGCTAAGGCTGGCCCTCATACCCTCAGTCTTGGAGCTGCAATACTGCAGTTTCCTTAGGCCCAATGGGGCTATTGCGCCCCTTCCTGCCCTCCTCTCCTGTCTTCCCACTGGAGCTGCCCATAATTCCACAGTTCCTCAAGGCCCTAAAGGTGTTTTTTTTTTTTTTTTTTTTTTTTTTTACCCCATTCCCAACCCTTTCCCATGGATGAGATCTCTCTCTTAGAGCTTGGTTTACGTCTTTGCCTTCTGGCCCCTAGGAAAGCCCTAGTACTAGGTGCTTTCTCTCCTCTGGCTTAGCCAGGCTAAGATCCTGACCCCTGATGAGTGTGGTGATGACCCACTGCAGAGCTTGGTCCTTATTTGGTCCTCCCTGAGTCCTGGCGATGCTGGTGATTACAGGCTGCAGTGACATTTTCCTTCTCCTCTCTCATCCATGGGAACAATGTCTTCCACACCTTCTCATCCCCCCTTGGGATGCCTCTTGGAAAACCTCCAGCTTCTAGACCTGGGATCCAACCTGAAGGCTCTAAATGTATTCACTTTTGCAATCAAATCTAGCCTCAATATCCCTTATAATCAATCCAAATGGCTGCCTAATGGCACCCTAGGTCCTAATATAATTCAAGATCTTTACAAATAGTGTGAGTGGTCAAGGAAATGGAAGGAGACTCCCTTCTCCCTACATTAAANCTTTCTCTTTTCTCCACTCCAAGCTCAATTTGTTTTTGTCTGGTCTTTCCCCCAACACTGTCTTTTAAGTTACCTTTGATAGATCTGTAAGCTTGTTGCAAAGTGGGAGCTGGAAGCTGGACCTAATGGGGGAGAAAGCAAAGGAGTACGCCAGCCATTCCCCTTCTCCAAACCACACAATCTGCCACTCCTGTAATCTTACTGGCCTTTCAGGTAGCTCCCTAGGTAGGGGACACCCCAAACCCCTCTATAGCAAAACATCACCCACCTCTCATCATTCAACTACAAAACCCCATCAACTATATAACCCAGGCTCAGAAGTCACTTTCTCTCAAAAGCCTCAGGGGACTTAAGCCTTAAATCTCTGACCTAAGAAAGAATCTTCTGCTCCCCACTTCTCCCTTTAATACCCTCATACTCACAGTTATAAAAAACCAATGGAACCTACTGCTTGGTTCATGATCTCTGACTTATCAACTGGGCAGTAGTTTCCCTTCAGCCCGTAGGGGCCATGTCTTAACACTTCAAACTGACTCAAGTTGCTAATTTGAGTCTTAAGATATGTCCAGGTCAATTGTTTCTGCTCGCTTCTGCCACCCATCATTCCCCCTTGGGAATGATATTTGATTCCAAATTCTTCAGCTGCTTCTTCCCTCCACCTGTTCTAACCATCCATCTCTCCTTGCCTACTCAGTAAATATCCTCTCTGGTTCCTGGAGCCTGCAATATCCTCCTGGGCTCCACCATGTGGGCAACTCTTCAGTTATTAAGATATTTTTTCCTCTCCCTCTGTTGGAACCCTCCCTGTTTTCTGCCCTCCTCCCCCAAGTAGCTNCCTGCTGAGCCCTGCAGCTTCCTTAAGGCCATCTGGGCTCTGTGACCTTGTCCCTCCTGTCTCTCAGCTCCCACTTGGAGCTTTACAGAAACTCTTTCCAGTGTAGTTCATTTTTCGATCTTTTCTCTCTTCTTCCATGGACTCAGATTTTATTAAAGCCTCACTCTGGCCTCAGTACAGTTCAAATGGCCAAAATTGGCGTGTTCAATTTTCAATAATGGCAACTTCTGCCATTGCACAAACAAATGATCCAAAACTATTTTATATCTAAACTTGCTTTCTCCTCTATTTCTTCTTATCTGCACTTGTCTGGCGTAGCTCTTACATATGGATGTTTATTTTCCAAGAGACACCCACCTCCAACCAACAGCCCATCCTAATAGGGACAGGACTATATCAGGCTGTCAAAGGTTAATTCAGCTCCCTATAACTCCCTTATCCACCTCTCCTTCACTGGGGCTTACCACCTATGTCTGTTTTCTCTAGTTTTGTATGGTAATTGCTGACCTGAAAATGAAAACCGTAAGGTATGAGACCACAGAAAAAAAGGGCAGTGTGAAAAACAGAGTTCACAGAGAGGGCCATAGAGGTACACTGAGGGTAAGATGTCCAAGAGCGAACAGGACAAGGAGGTTGTAAATGTATGGAAGATGCTGCTCTTGGTAGAAGAAGAGTTGGAAAGTTTGAACCAGACATCAGGTTATGCTGGCCTGGAAAAGATGTGATGGGATTTTTCTGTGTTAAGCACCATCTCCATGTGGTTTATAGATTAAAAATAAAAAAAAATGAAAACAAAAACCAACAAAACCCAACCAACCTGCCAAACAAACAGACAAACAAACAAATAAAAAACAAAACCAGGCTGGAGGGATTGCTACTTTGAGAAAAGATAAAGGATAGTTTTAAATAGCAAAGCCTAGAGAAAACATTAAAATACATTTTTTCATAAGTTTTATAATGTTGATATTTTTAATCTGCAATTTTTTTTTTAAATTTACTTATTCTCCTAGTGTTACTGTATGTATTTTCCTTCAGTAGCCTGCCTGAACCAACTGAGATCTCTGAGTTTGATAATGGGACTAAATCAACACCACAGTCATTATTTCAGTTTGTCTATAATCATGGAATTGACATTTTAAAATGAATGTTTGGTGTTTGATTCTGTTACAACAGGGTCCATGTTGCTCAGACAGGCCTCAAACTTTCTACGTAGTCTAAGCCTGCATCAAACTCTTGGTCTTCCAACCTCTACTTTCCAATTGCTGGGATTACAGTTGTGTAACAATTTCTGGCTTTATGTGGGGCGTGGGTGTGTATGTGTGTGTGTGTTTGTGTATGTATGTGTGTGTTTCTATGATTGTCTCAGCAATCTTCCTTTCTCTGCTTTTTCAGCACTGTGGCTATGGGGCATAGCACTGTGTCTGGTGTTTTGCATGGGTACTGGGCACCAGACTCAGGAATTCATGATTACATGACAAGCACTTTACCAGTGGAGTCTTTCTCCATCCCCCTAAAAACTCATTAGGAAGTAACTATTTTCAACTATATTCTTGATTTCTTTCCTCACTCCAAAGTTGCTTCATAATTCCCCGACTCAGTGAGCACTCCATTCCATGCTATCTACAGTTGGTTCTGAATCCCTCACAGCCAATGACTCCACTTTTGCTACCTATGTCCTAAGACAGGTTACTTTGTTGCTATATGCTTCCTAATATTATTCCATTTAGAATAGATGAATTAATAGGACAATCACCTTCTTAGAAAAAAATGTAACAGCTTAATCATCTTCTCTTGCTTTTCAACTATATTTCTTATGACTGAAGTGGTTAACCAAGCTGCTGAACACATACACAACACACACAACATGCACACACCACACACCACACACACACACACACACACACACACACACACACACACACACACACAGAGTTAGTTTCACAGATAAGATGAAAACAGTGTCCTTTAATCTCTTCTCTCTATCTGTGTTAACCTTAGTCTCTATTATCTGCCTAATTGTTCATGAACATCCTAATGCTTTTACTATGCGAATTAGACGCACAATATTAAAGAGGCCATAGCCTAATGCTTATTTTTCAGTGCAGTGAACTCAAGGCAGAGAAGAGTTATGATATCCCTCTGTAACTTTTCTTTCACACCTGGCTGCACTGCTCAGCTGGATTAGCAGGGTGATTAGAGTGCTGCCATTTGTTAGAAACTTCTGCGGTTCAGACTATTTCTCAACAGCTTGCAATCTGTTGTTCTTTAAGATTACCAATTAATATAGGTCAAATTAATGTAGCATAAAAATCAGGGAGATGAAATTCAAACTTCAAAAAAATGTTCCCAGACTTCAATAGGACTATTTTTACCAGCAAATATTTAGGTTTATTTAGGATGTAAGAAATGTAATTCCAGAGAACATAAGTCTTCTAATAATGTTGGCACAAGAAGAGATTACAATTGATGATATTGTCTGTCTGGATTTTAGCTATTTGAAATCCCCATCGTCTCCTCACTTTACTGGTGATTTCCAAGCGACTCAGTGTTGTGCTTTGTAAGGACGGAGTCAATGAATCACATATTTATGGACTGATTAGCCTAAGTTAAGACCACAGAGTTTAAATCTGAAAGCTTCTAGATTATTTACAGGTTTTTGTCCTTTTTTTGCAAAAATTTTAAAAATATTTACTTTCTTTTTTAAAATGTGCATATTAGTATGTGTCTGTGGATGGGTTTGTGCATGTGGCAATGCAGGTGGCCATAGAGGCAAGAAGAGGGCGTTGGATTCCCTGGAGCTGGAGCTACAGGCAGCCCTGAGCTTCTTAATATAGGTCCCAGACTCAGATGAGTCATATTTATAGTTTCTTCATTTTTTTCTATAGTAAATTCATTTTTTATTTATGATTGTAAATAAATGACTACAACTATTTTTTTGTAGAAGCCTGCTAGTTAGAGTACTCCTTTTACTCCCTTTTACTTCTTTCTGTGACCTCCTACCAAATGCATGTTTTTCAAGTATTTTCACTCTGTTTTAGAGTCCTTGTGGCTCATCTTTCACTCTTCAACACCAAAGTCAGTGTTTATTTCTTATTTTATTTTACAGTGCCACCAATCTTTGGCTGATAAGCTTTTCAGTTTTTATCCACCATTACAGGTGAGATCTGAAGTGTCTCCAAAAGGTTGTTCATTTGATCAAGGCTTTGTCTCCAACCTGAGGTACTGAGGGGAGGTGGTGGAGTTTAAATGGTGAAACCTCCAATAAGAAAGTGAGATCATGTGAGAATGCCCTTGAGAGAGACATGAGCACCCTGGTCCCTTTTATCCTTCTTTGCTTCCTAGCTACCATCACAGGAAGTGTCCTGCTGCACTACAAATATGTTCCTGCCATGAAGTTCTGCCATGCCACAGGTCCACAGTTGTGCCCATTGACTGACAGCTCAAAAACTACAAGCAAAGATAAATTCATCCTTATAACCTCTTCTGCTTAGTTGATTTTTTTCTCTCATACGGAAGGTGATTAACAGCCCTATATCAGCTATGTGTGCTGAGAATGAACATGGCACTTTGGAGTCATTTTCATGTCTTTAACTCAGCTACACTGGAGGTTTCATTGTTAAACTGACCATACACCACCATCTTGTCTTCCTCATCCCCCCTTTTTTGTCCCATGCAGCTACCTCATGCCAGGGTAGACTTTTTAGAAAGGAAGAAATTGAATCTATTTTATATCCATTCATAGTAATAAAAACATACATTTTCACAAAGTGTCATTTGATGCTTTGAAACACATATACATCATATAATAATTAATTCAGTTGAACATGCTCGCTAAGTGGTTTTCATTTCATTGGGTGGAAAACATTCTAAAGGTTTTATTTGAGCTCAGTACATAACTATTATTTCCTGTTCCCNACTAGCACAGCGGAACTTCTTACTCTGGGCTGACCTTAACATTGTAACTATTGATCAACCCCTCTCTATCTCTCCGTCTTTCTCTCCTCAGCCTCTGCTAACTACCATTCTACTCTCAACCTACCTGATATCCATTTCCTCTGTTTGTCTATTGTAACATACCACACTACACTATGTAGTTTTTGAGACCCCAGAGATTTGTCATATCTATCTATCTATCTATCTATCTATCTATCTATCTATCTATCTATCTATCTATCTATCTATCTATCTATCTATCATCTATCTCTATCTATCTATCTATCTATCTATCTATCTATCTATCTATCTATCTGTCTATCCTCCATGATAATTAAATGATTGATTTGGAAAAGAAAGCTCAAAGATTCTTCTTCCTCTTGAGGTCTTGAAAATATTAGAGCCATCTGAAAGGACCATAATAAGAAACCATCAGCTCTTGCTCATGCCTGATACCATTTTCAGATCTAAGATCTTCCCTAAACTTCTCACTAGGCACACCACCAGAACTTGACTAATCACAGACATTATGTATTACATGGAAAGGACTCTGATTAAGATTTGCAAGAAAATAAAATTCATGGAAGTAGAGAGAACAGAAGCACAAACAACAGATTTTGTTCACCCCTCCCCGTCACCCTGCAGGCATTGATGTTACAACAAAAGTCCTGGGTTCCCCAATTTTTTTTGATCAGAGCTCCATCATGTAGGAATTATTGGCTGACTGATGCCCTTGTGATTGATTTCAGTGTTTAGAAAAATTGACAGTGTATTATTTAAATCCCCCATCCTAAATCACATTACAAGTATTTGGAACATTTCCAGTCTATATCTCAGTAAATGGCCATACATTATCAGACTCACTGAAGGCCTCCAAAAAACCTCAAGGAACCACAGACAAAGATGAGACCACTCAGACCAAGTGAAGTTCTTTACTACATAAGGTCCCAGATACCCTTAACTATTAAGGTGACAAAAACTGAAGTCATCTGAGAAGGAAGTCTCTACTGAGGGATTGCTCAGATCATATTGGCCTTTGGGCATGTCTGTGGAGGATTATCTTGATTGGTAATTGACATACTAGGGTCCAGCCCACAGTGGGTGGCACCATTCTTTAGGCAGATAATCTTGGGATATATAAGAAAGCTTGCTAAGCATAATCCTATGAGTAATTCAGTATGCAACCTTCCTCCATGGGTTCTGCTTCAAGTTTCTGCTCTATTAGCTGAAATAAACCATTTGGTCTGTTCTCTTGCTTTTGGTCTTAGTATTTATAACAGCAATAGAAAGAAACCAGCACAATAAGTTTATATTGTTGGGTTAGCATAATTTCTGATGAATGATGAGGTTGTACATGATACATTATTTTCATTGATTGATTACGTTGACTCATATTGTATTTTAATTGGAATGTTCACAAGGGAAGGAACACTGAAAGGTATTTATTCCAGAAATCTGGAAGCGAGGTGCTAGCCCTCATTATTTGAGTGTTTGTTAATATCTACCTATTTTCATATACTGCTGGTATAAATAAGACTGAGATAAAAGATATATGCACTTCAAGTCTTCAAAAATAGTTCCAGATACTGTAATTTCACTATTTATTTAAAATCCAAGTTGGCCAAACATTTTTCTTATAGTAATGTTTTAATTTTATGTGAATCAACCAAATTTTAAATTTTTCTTTTAAATATATTGTCCTATTACTAAAAGAGAAAAAATACAATAGACTCAGACTATCTCTCCTGAGTTTTTTTTTGTATCTTTTTTTAAACAAGGAATTCTTTTTAGATGACCTTTAAGTCAATGCAGCCTCCTCTGTTGCTTCCCGTGTTGTCTAATATTACACATTAATAGCAGTTCTCAACCTTTTTAAAATCTTCTTATTGAAATGATAAGCTTTGGTGATTTTAGGTTACCAGAATGTCTTTCATATCAAAATATATCATCGCAATGAAGTTGGACAGGACACATCCATAAAAAATGTTAAGAATATCAACCTATGAAGATGAGTTATGACTTTAAATTTGTGATTAAATATTATCAGGAGACACAAATGATACCTGAGATTAATAATCCTCAGGCAGAGTTTCCAGTAGACAAGTTATTCCTACTGTTGAATGATGAATGGAATAATCAAAATATAAAATTTAGCTGTGTTCAAGTTCAAGGTCAAAGAATTATCAAGTGTATGATTTAGACTGACAGAAACCTAGTCTTTGAAAATTCCTTCAGTAGAAAGTAATCTCTAAATAGATGAAGTGGTAGTTAGAGGTTAAGAGCACTGATTAATCTTCCAGAGGACCTGAGTTCAATTCCCAGCATCCACATAATGCCTAAAAACCATATGTGACCCCAGCCCCAGGGGACCTGCTGCCCCCTTTGGACTGTGAAGGTATTGCATGCACATGGTGCACAGATGTACATTCAGGCAAACACTAATACACATAAAATAAAAATTAATTAAATCTAAAACATAAACTTTGTTGTATGTAGTACTTATAATATTGTCTTAGGGAACAAGGTAAAAAGAATAAATGTTTTCAAATTACTTTGTAAGTATAAAACAATGATAGTTATTTTAATTATTGTCATATAATTTTCCTTGGTTTTACAGTGATGATGTTATAAATAAAAGCGAATTTAAATGTTGGGGACTGCCTAACTTATTTAGTTAGAATATAATTGATTTTTATGAAACCATAATATCATGTGAATCTTTATTAAAATATATCATAAATAAACACACATGTATTCTTAAATCANTACAAGAAATGCTTTATTTAAATTTTGCTGCTATAATGGTTCTTGAACACAAAAGAATATTTCAAAAATTATTGTGTGTGAAATTAATTTTTGCCTTTGTTACATTGAGGGTTCAAAAAATGTCATTGTAAGACTTCAACGTCTTAAATCCTTAGAAAATGTCCATGCATGGCATCATACTCACTCATTTACTAGATGTGTCTTCCGTGGCACCTCAGGCACTTCACATCCTTCGAACTTAACATCATTAGTTCACTCTCACAAGGCCATTCTATATTCTGTATTGAGTAGCTCTGTAAATCTTTTCAGTTATTCCAAGAGCAATTTATTGATCAACTAACTTGTGCTGGACTTCAGTGAGTCTACAGACAGTAGGGTAGANTGATAAATATACCTGCAAGGATGATATCGTAGAGGTATGGTATTTGGGAGTTTACAGGGAATTCACCAATCAGAAAGCCGCTCTGTTTGCCTTATTTATACCATCCCAAGATATAGTAAATATATTCCACTCACTCACATTTTTGGCTAAATAAATTTTCATGTAATATGTCCAACTTCTTGTCTATTTGCCATGATGCCTCCATGGTTGTCACTCATTGTCATCAAGGTTATTATGGCAAATTCTATATTGATCACCCTGAAGAATTATTAAATTCTCCAACTATTCCTTTTGTCCTGTTGTTTACATCATCCATCTATAGAAAAAACATAACCATGATGTAAAAAGACCTCAGTACTATGAAATAACTCTTATAACAGGACTAGCCATTAAGTCCATTCATTGGATCAAAATAAACAAATATATAAAGATTATGTCTATCAAATTTGTTATTATTAATNACTCATCACAGAGATTTAAAATGAGAATCAGTCTGTTTGTAGTTTAGAACAAGAAACTATGTCTCATACATCTTGAGTTTTTTGCTCAAAATTTCATCTTTAGGTTTTTAAAACCTGGGAAAAATATTATCTTTACTTTCTCTGTCTTGGATCTAAAATTTATTTTTTTTTTAAATTTTGAAGACTTACTTTTATTTTACAAGACAAATTCCTCCTTTTTTGTTGTGTTGCCATTTTCCTTTCTACCACATCTCTTACGAGAACTCAGATGGTTCATTGTTTTGTGTACTAAAAAATCTTATCTCATGAACCATTTTATTTTCTTACCTAAACTTACTTCTATATCTGTCCAAAATATATTTGGGGTGACCACATTTCACATCTCTTGAGGCAAAAAATTATACAGTCAATTTTGATTCTCCCATCTCTAAGGTGGTATAAGGCACATATCAGTATGGTACAGATAAAACACTTGAAATGAGGTATAAAAAAGATGGGAAAGATAAACACACAAACACAGAAGAAAAGACTTCCACTTAAGAGATTATTTAAGTAAATTTATGTCTTTAGAGGAAAGGCATGNTCAATGCTTACCATGTGGTTTTCCTCACTAGCTATTGAGACTTCACGTCTCCTAACTAATGGACTCATGTTCTTACGTGAAATTCATAAGTAGCAGAAATAAAAGTTCAAACTGAACCTACTTGCATGTGTATGTGTGTGAGCTTACAAAAAAGAAATACTAAAAACTCAGAGGCACAATGTCTAATCTTTGTCTGAACATAAAGTATATTATCAGGATAAAGCTTGAATGCAGTCTTATAAAATAATACCCAGGGGTCTGTCCTCTAAACCTCTCTAGGGCTGATAGTCCCATGCCTTTCCAATTTGTTTGTTTAGAGAATGTTGTCCCATAGTGGAGCTGAGGCTGTAACTCAGTTGGTAAAGTGCTTGCCTAGCAAAGTCCTGGATTGATCCTCTGCAAAATGTTAGATATGTTGGCACATACTCGTACTCCAAGCACTAGGGCAGTGGAGGAGGAAGGATCAGGAGTTCAATGTTATCTGTGGTTACATTCTATTCTGTCTCAAACAACAACAACAACAATAACAACAACAACAACAACAAATTTAAACAAGCAACACTGAGAAGTCAATTTACTTTCTCTACTCAAAGCCCTAACAGCTTTAATACCTGCCTGAGGTGGGGAGACAGAAAACTGTTTGGCAAAATTCTAACCTTGGCAATGAATGTAGGATCCCTAAATTTTGGTTACACAAACAAATCAAAATTATTATCAGAATTCTGTGTTCAGATCTATACTATGTATTCAATAAGCCCTGTGTCCNTTTTCAGCTGAATCTCAAATAATGAGTGAACAAGTGGGATATTACCTGAGCCTCCTTACCTTTCCACCCCTATAACCCCAAGTACTATGGGAAATCCTTGAAATTTCCACAAGCTTTTGTTATCTTCGCACCTCATAGGATGGACTTTGGACCCCAGTATTTCCAGCATGCCTGACCCTGTCTCAATGCTGCCATGAGTTACTACTTGCAGTAGTGGTCCTGGACCCTTCTAAGCATTATGTATTTCTCCTATTTTTTAATTTAGTCTCCCTATGCACATAACTCTAAGATTTCTCAAGTCTTTTATTTCTTTGACGATGCTTCTTCTGTTAAAGTTCATTTAGATCCTTTGGAATCTGTATCTCACCTGAGAGGATGGATAAAACTCAAAATTCGCTTCAACAGAGATGTGAGTTAGGTTCTAGGCACTGCATGCTACATGGCCATAGGCAAGTAGGAGGACTTTGCCCACTTTATTACCTTATCTGTAGAACTGAAAGACTGCCCATGTCCAAACATGGAGACATCATATAAATCTAAAGGACTATTCTGTGCTAGTGGCTTAAGGTTTGTCTTTTTATATGTTCCCTTGGTTCAGTTGTCACTCAGTATTGACATTTTGCAGAGTGGGCCATTA
This sequence comes from Neotoma lepida, assembly GCA_001675575.1. Lineage (NCBI taxonomy): Eukaryota > Metazoa > Chordata > Mammalia > Rodentia > Cricetidae > Neotoma > Neotoma lepida. Next base: position 49,252 of record LZPO01097708.1, read on the forward strand.
GGATTTGTTTATTGTTTGATAAATATGCAATAAGAGACCTGACCATTAATTATGTTCGTTGAAGTTCATAAAAAAACCAAACCAACCAACCAAACAAACAAACAAACAAAACTTTGTGGGGCTGGATAAATGGCTCTGAGGTAAAAGAGGTTTTACTGCTCCTCCAAAACATGCCAGTTTGGTTCTCTGCCCGTTTGTAACTCCACTTAAAGTGTGCAACTGCAGTTCCAGGGGAACTGATGCTCTCTTCTGACTTCTGTGTGTAACCCCACATACATGGCATATATACACACAGACACACGTACACATAAACTTAGAAAAAAAGGACTGAAGGCAGATAATGAACACAAGTTATGATAAGAAGGAATAAAAAATTGTTTTCCTGGGCCTAACTTTGTCAGGGCTTTTTTGGTTTTGGTAGTGGGTAAGTGTTTAAAATATATTTAATAGTGAAAGTATAAAATCCNGTGTGAAGCTATACAGCTTCTACTCCAAATGGCTATTCTAACTGTTCATTGAACTGGTAGAACCGTTCGTTGTAACTGTACATACTTTAAGAATGGTTAATTATGGTGTGAGACTTTTTGCTTGCAAGATTTTGCAGTAAAATTTAGAAAATCTTTTTTTTAGCAGCTTTTATATTCTTCAACCATCATAACCAAAATTGATAATAACATTGTAGCTATACCATAAATACTCAGAGAAACATACATTATATTAGATGTCCTTTAATGTACATTGTAAAATTCATTCTTTTTATCCAGCCTAAACTTACTCATTTTATTTACTGCAAAACTGACTAAACAGATTCCCTGTATGTATCTACTCATTTATTTATTGTTGCACATTTTTCAAAATAATTTCACATCTGTCTTCAAAAAGACTCACTAAGACTCACTGAGGTAGGCAGGGCAGGGATTTTTCATACCAATTCTCTCACAAGGAAACACACTGGCAGAATTACAATGAGGATAGAAACACATGGGGCCAAAGTCGAACTTAGGTCTTCTGTTCTCTGTTCTGAAATTTGCAGGGTACCTCTGCTGATGCCACAGACCTAGGAAGAGTGTGAAGGAGGGGAGGGGCCACATAGGAAGAATGCAGATAAAAGCTGGGCTGAGTGGTATGTCATTTGTGTCCCTGCTTTAAACCAGCTACTATTTGAGCTGCTTCAGTTTTCTGAGGTGACCGGTGTGACAAAGGCACAACAGAAATGCAGACAGAGAGAGATGAAGGACTTTCTCTTTCACATTTATAATTGCCACTTATATCTGAGAGCTCTTTCTATAGTAACAAATATATAATGAGAAAAAATAAGCCAGCAAAATAAATCTAAGACACATTCAAGTTAATTGATTTTCTCAAGGTTACCTCTGATAGTACATTCAGTCTGCAATCAGGGATTCTAAATCTAAGGCTAATACTTAAAACCATGATAATATTTTGATTCTTTAATAAGGCCCTATGTTATTTGGAATCCCATTGTATATTGCTAGATTCTCACTCTCTCTCTCTCTCTATGTCCCTCGCTCACTGTGTGTGTTTTTACATATACGTATCAGATTGATGGGTGCTGTTAAATCCTCTTATTATTATTCTGTTCCATTTATAGAATGTTCATGATTTCAACTCAACACTGGTTCATATTTTAAAAATCAAATTAAATTTACCTCACATTCTACCCAGTACAATTTGCTTTTTTCCTTTTAATATTATTATTGGTGGTGCTACTGTTGTTGTTTGAGAAGGGGCCTCAGTCTCTAGAGCTGATTAGCTTCAACCTCAAAATTCTCCTATTTCAGACCCTTGAATCCTGGTATCACAGGTTGCACCATGACACNTGCCTTTGCCATNCTTTGTGCAGTCTGATTTAAATATATTTTCTTTGCATTCCTGGTGCACACTGGGCTGCAACACTTATCAGATTATTTCTCTTCTTCTCAGTACATGACCCACTACCCTTGAAGGGAAAACACATGCTGCTGTTTTCCTGGTCTTCCAATGTCCTCAGAACCAGGCACTGATGTTTGCTTATATTAATGTGTTGGGAAAAATGTGAATGTATTTCTTCTCCTTTCCATTATGCCAGAGATGATGGCTTTTTGTTGCTAGGTGGTGGAGTTGCCCAGACCAATTGCACAGTTTGGATATTCATTTTTAGATTGCTTTAAGAAACAAGCATTCCCACAAGACAATGATGGGCACAGGAAATAGTTTGTAGGCTTTTGTTGTTCTCATTTTACCATGTGTTGTTGAATATGTATGTATGTGTTTCTATGGGTTCACATAGGGGCCAGAGATAGATGTCAACTGATTATTGTACACTTTATTTTTGCAACATGATCTCCCACTGAACCTGGAACTCACTGGTTTGACTAACTGGCTGACCTAGAAGCCATACTGACTACCCATTTCCTCAGTCCTACCTAAGTTAAAGTTCATAATAGGCTTTTTGATATGATCTTTTAATACACCAGTGATTCTTTACCCTAAATGACCAGAGACTTGTCCTTGACAGTGAGACCTCGAAACCCGGGAACTTGAAAGCTGATGCTGTTCCCTGAACATCTGTGGAGTTGCTCTGGACTGAATGTGATACAATCGTCTATATTCCCATTAGGATTTCCTTCTTCTGAAACCAATTTGTCATCATTTTTAATAAAGAGGTTCTTTTCAGAGAGTTACATTCTAAATTTGTATAGTACAAAGTGATTCTATTCATCCATCTCAAGGGGCAATCATGAGACATTAAAAGACTAAAGAAAGCACTATTAATCAGGTCAGGCACTGATTGATTGATCATTGTCATTTTGACATTTTCTATTTCTAAGGTCACTGGACAAAAATGCAGAGTCTCCTTATGGGTATAAGAGGTACAATAGCATATATGCTAGGGTGGCTTGAGTGTTAGCAAATACTTTGCAGGTTTACTTGTTTTCTTACCATAATACTNTGAGTACCAAGAAGGGGAGATTCATTTGGGAGGATGAAGAGGAAAACTATTCTTTATATTAAGATAACTCTGATAAGGTTAATTGCTCAATTTTGCTTTCCCTGGAGTATTTTTTCTTTAATTTAATTTTGTCTTATATTTTTATTGTGAATTTTCTACAGGCATATGATGTGTTTTGATTAAATTCATTCCCCATTCTCCTCNAAATCCTCTTCTATCGCACCTTTTCAACGCCAACTTCAAAAGTCATTGAGTCCACTTAGTGCTGACTGAATGTGCATGAGTGTAAGATTATTGGGGATCCCTGTAAAGAACACAAGAGCCAAAAGTGGTAGATGTCTACAGTGAGACATTATTTGTGAGACATGACAAGTCCATTGCACACATGAACTCACAGTGTCTGTTACAGCATGCAGCAGACTTGCACAAGATCAAGCCAGCTAATATCCCAGCATGGATGGTAGGGGGCCTCTTAAAGTCCCACCCCTAGCTGACTAGCTGACAGCTGCTAGGGGAGGGAACATATTTCCACAGAATTTTCGCTACTACTTTTAATTTCATGAAGAAATCACATCTAAGAGAAAATTAGAAATGTATGCTACTTTTAACTAATGTTTGCACCTTAGGTTTATTTGTGAATTGCCTTAAAATTTTCTTTAGTAGATGAATACAAGTTTAAAATCATGAGGTTGATTATTATAGATGTCTATTTTCTGTATTTTTCATGAATCCTTTACATATATACTCTGCTTTTTTTTTCTAATTTGACTGTAAGTCTGAATACCCAATTCTCATTGCCTCTAATAATCTATGTAATGTGGTAGCGGGATCATTTTGCAATCCACTTAGCTTTGGGGTGAGATGGTGTGTAGAAGGCAATCATGACAAAAAGGAACAGATAAGTATTGCAGTCTCTTTCTCTCCTCACTTCTGAGTGCTCCTCCACCTGCTGATCACCTCTCATTTCCAATCCTGTCACCATGGCTTCACTAGCTCGCCTACCTGTCACTTCTGCCTCTCATGTCACTTGAAATTGANCTACAAGACAATCAACTTTCTTTGCAGCCCATATGTGATTTGTGTGTTAGAGACATTTAGATTCATTTTCTGTTTCATTTCATAGCTAATACTATTCCTCTGTAATTATGTGTACCTAGCTGACTTTGATGTCTTTTCACAAACACTAGAAAAGTGAAGGAAAGATATGGTTAGTGGATACTTCAGACACATGCCCTTGTGTACCTAAGGCTTTGCATACCTGGTGACTTCCACAGAGGTTTTGTTCACACAGGCTAAGGGAACCCAAATCCATGCAGCATTTTTCTTTCAAAATCACCTAGCCCGGTGTGTGTGTATGTGTGTGTTTCTGACTTCTAGAATAGGTACCATCTTGCTGTAATTTAAAAAAAAATATATTATATAGGTAGTGAAGCCTCTTAGTGAGCTAGTTACTTAGTATTCTAGAAGAAGCAAGTTAAATTACTTTCAGGGGTACTGATTCTATTTGCATAAAAACCTAAGAGTCTTAACTACTAATCCATTGAAGACTATTTAGGTATGGATGGAAAGAAAACATTTTTGTGATTAGCCAATATACTCATGCAATTCATTGATTTGTATCACTATTTCAATGTGGACAACTAGAACTGATTTCATTATTTGCAATAAAGCAAGATGGATATTTGTGCTAGGCATCTTTTAGGGTGTTGCTTTGTGTTAGGTCATGAAAATGCTCCTAGTATGATGTTGTGAGCTGCAAAGCTTTCTTAAGTATCCTTCTCTCTATATTTATTAGGAATGTTATTGCCTTGATTTGCCTGTGTTAACTATTTGATAGCACAAAAGTTTGTTGATTGTATAAAGATTCCCTCAAAATTATCTCCCCCAAACACCACCTTCCCTATTTCATGTGTCAACAGTTGTATACATATGGAGAAATGAAATGTTATTAATTGCAAGGGAATTCTTTTCTTAAGTTTCCTTGTTTCTGCTTGGCATAAATCAACCTCAAAACTTGCCTCTGCATAGACTGAGGTTTAAATGTTGATTAACGTCACCAGATTTCCATTTTATCCTTTTGTATGCAGGTTTTTTTTTTAATATCTGTTAGTCTGTTCTGAGAGTTATATGAAATAACATATTGCCACAATAGATAAATAATAAATGGAGTGATAAAGTCTCAAAGCTGTTTTTGTCAAACTTAACTGACATCTAAGGTGTCAGTTTTAGCAAACAAAAATGGAGGATACAAAGCTAAGTTTGAATTTCAGATAAAGAATGANTAACTTGCAGTATAAAAGTCAGCTATGGCATGGGATACAGCACTACAAAAAGAATACATTGTTTATTTGAAATTAAACTTTTAAGGTTTCCCCCGTGCATTCCCAGACAACCCTATTTACCTCTTACATTCTTTATGAGACTCTCTGGAATCTGTTGAATGAATTAGTCAGTGACAACCTTTTTTCTTTTTCCTTCAGCTACGTGTGCTGTTAACCAAAACATNCACTGCCTTTCACAGTGTGTTTCCTGGTGTTCTTATTTCTGCACCTGCCCATGTCCTCATCATTTACTCTATAGACCTGATCCATAATCTCTGTCTTATTTACACTTACCCTTCCTATGACTGGTCCTTTTCACTTTCAACTAAAACATTGTAGCTACTCAGAACAGTTGTTTTGAAAGAATTAATTATCATAGTCACTCATTTCCCCTTCCTAAACAAATTATTTTTAAAAAAAGATTCTGCAATGATGTGAGTTTTTTTTTTAGAACTTACATACTCTGTTAACTAGAAACGTTGGAAATCTGAATTTAGAAACTTTATCTTATGGATTGCAATTTGTACTACAAAAGGATTCTTTCTGTTGGCTGTCAGGTGGGAGTGAATACTCAAAAACATGGAAAGACATTTCTGTAAAAAGTTGTTCCCCGGTTGATTTAAAACTGTTATTTATAAAAATAAATGCACTCTCACTTTCCAATTTCAGAGTACAGTGAGCTCCAGCTTGTACATTTCTTTGTCCAAAGATTTCCTTATTCTAGCACCCACAAACATTTTGAGGTGTTTTCCAATCCAACATGAATAAGTAAAAAGATCTTTAAAGATTTGAAAAATCACAGAAAAAAAATTAGATGATTCTTCAATTGAGACATTGGTTGAATTATTTTTCCTTGAAATATCCCTCTTTGAAAGAAAGTACCCTGTCCAGAGTAGTTGTCCAACACAAAACAGACTCCATGGTGTGTGTGTGTGTGTGTGTGTGTGTGTGTGTGTGTGTGTGTGTGTAAATGTATGCCAATGTGCATAGTTCCTCATAGAGGCCAGAAGAGGGCATCGGATCCCCATGATCTTGAGGCACAGATAGTTATAAGTTGTCCCAAAAAGGAGCCGGGGGTTGAATTTAGGTCAGGTCATCTGAAAGAACAAAAAGTGCTCTTAACTGCTGAGCCATCTCTCTAGTCCCTGGAAAATACTTTAAAAAGCTAACATTTGTATAGTTTTATCTATGACGTTAAATGCTTAAACAGATTGTTGGTGTTTTCAATTTCCTTTAAACTAATGGAATGTGGTAAAGAGGGGAAAAAGCTAAAGACTCTGTGGAAAAAGCCGTATGGATATTGAGTTGAGTTTAAATTGAAGTACCCAATAACCAAGAAATAATACNCCAACTAGCCACCACATCATATCCAATGAAAACCCCAGCACCAAGCTTTGTTNTCTTTGTTGAGTTGTTGACTAGTAGGTTCCCATAGTCTAACCTCCCTAAAACATTATAGGCTATTGACATTGCACTAGGTTACCATCCAGAACTTAATGGTAAATTATTATTGCGGAAGGCATTACATAATAAGTCATAAAAACTGAGTAACCAAGCTGGTCTTGACATAAAATCTTCATCTCAGCTGGTTAACTTTCATGTTGCTGCAAGGTACTCTACACACTACC
>LZPO01097709.1:6068-16413 GCA_001675575.1 Neotoma lepida
TAGCACATCTCTCTTGGTGGTAGTAATAAAGCAAGACTGATATGTGCTGAGCTGTTTATGAAAAAGTCCACTTAGTAAAGAAGCCAGGATAGCCTTTCGCTCTTGGCTTGTACTTATACTGTAAAAGTTGTTTTCATGGTTGCCNTAAAGTTTGGACTATAAGTTTTTAGTGATATATGTTAACTCTCAAACAACATTCCTTTCCCCCTGAGTATTGCAGCACTAATCTAATAGTGTCTTATTTCCTCTCTCCCATTCCATACGATATTTCACTGATCCATATAAAATAATCTCCTGGTACGCTGTCACTATTGTTATCATAATTTGTTTAAGGAAAGAGCTATTGACAGTTGGTGGCTGCTAGGGAAGGGNGAGTCATTTTCTTTAGGGATGTGTTTGTTGTAGGTTGACCACGCCCCCCTGGATGGCTCCACACCCATGAGACTGTGCACNGCACTACTTGGACTCAGTAGTTTATAACAAAAAGACAAAAGAAGAAGATGTGAAGTTAAGAGAGGGACATGGGAGGGATCTGGGGAGAGTAAGGGAGGAGTAGGAACTGAGTATGATCAAAATCCATTGTATACGCACATGACATTCTCATAAAATTTATTCTAAACAGGAAAAATAATACAATATAAAAAATATTAATAAGTGTTTTATGTATGATAAAAAATCTGTTAAAATAATAAGGAAAATTTATTAAAAGTATAAAAAAGGAAAAGGATTTTTATTTTATCATTATTTGTTCCTTTTTCTGATGCTCTTTCTTCACGAAGACCCCAGTTTCTGATANTTCATTTTATTGTAGTGCTCACTGAGAAGCAGCTTTTAGCATCTTCCATCAGAATAGTTTCTGGTTAAAGTCAATTCCCATAGACTTTGGCTAAAATTATTTTTCCTCTAACTTTGAAAGACAATTTCCATTACAATAGAATTTGAGATTGGTAATATTTTTTCTTTCAATGTTAATTTTTTAGCTTTCTTTTTCCCTAGTGTGATTCTTAATCTTGGCTGCATACTCGATTGCTTTGATAATAGCCTAGAAGACTAGAGAAATACACTTTTGGGTATACCAGTGAGGGCATTCCAGGAGAGGATTAAGGAAAGGCAGAGCTGCCAAGAGTGTGGGAGGCATCATCCCATAGGCTGGGGGCTAGGGCTAAANACAGGGAGAAAATCTCTTAGCATAGGCACACTGTCTCCTATCTACAATTTTCTCCTCTCTCTCTCTCCTTCCCAGCTATGAACTGCTCTTTTCTGTCTCATTCTCCCATGGCAATGGATTGAAACCCCTAAAACTGTCCCAAGATATATCTACCCTCCCTTAACTTGTTTGCCTTTTGTCACAGCAAAGAAAATATAAAACACCTTGCTCACATGTGTTCTGAAGAATGGGCCAATGACATTCTCACNCTGGTCTCCCTCATGGTGAGCTGGATTTTATTGTTATTTACTCCCAGTGACTTCAGTAAATTCTCTTTCTTGTGATTTGCTGCAATTTGTTATGATGTTCTTAGGTATCATTTTTGGTTTNTTGTTAGATTGGTTGGTTTTTAGTGCACATTTTTCTGGGCGTTCAGGAACTTTTGGGATGAGTGAATTGGAGCCTCTTGTCAATTTTAGAAAGGACTCTCCCATCAGTTCTTCAAATGTTTCCTCTTTGCCTTTCTGCTCTGTTTGTTAGGCTAATTGTTCATGTTACAGGGGCATTTTCCAAGGCTTTTCATTGCTCTTCTACTAGCTTTTTTCTTTTAACTCCTTCCTTTCATTTCAGTTTGGGAACTTCGTGTAGAGCTACCACTGTTTTGTCCTTCAGCTATACTCTGTCTTCTCATAGACTCGTAATAGATCTGTATCTCCATTCATATGTTTTTTATTCTCAACATTTACATTTTTTAGAATTTCTATTTCTGATCACTCTATATATTCTTTTTTTTTTGGTTTTTCGAGACAGAGTTTCTCTGTGTAGCTTTGGCGCCTTTCCTAGAACTCACTCGGTAGCCCAGGTTGGCCTCGAACTCACAGAGATCCACCTGCCTCTGCCTCCCAAGTGCTGGGATTAAAGGCATGCACCACCACCGCCGGCTCACTCTATATATTCTTACATTTTCTAATTTTAATTATATCCCCTTAACATAATTATTGTATTTTTAAATTTCCAGTCAGTTTTCACACTGGTATCATATCTGTATCTAATTTTGATGTTCCATTTGTCTGATCTGACCTTTTCTTCTCTTGCATATTCCTGGTGATCATTTGTTGAAAACCAGACATGTGGTACAGGTCAATGAGAACTGAGGCAAATGGGCCTCTAATGGGAAGATTTATGTTAATCTCCCTAGTAAATGAGCTAATATTTGCCAAATCTATAGGGCCCAGAAATTAGTGTCTGGGATTCTTACCTCCCCTCCAAAATTTGTGTTTTCCTAAAGTACTTCTCCTCAGGCACAGCCCTTGAANCTCTCATTTGTTTTGGAAACAATTCATACTGAAGGCCCACTATTGGAGTCTTGTTAAGGTGTAGAAAGGGGCATTACATAATTTAAAAATAAAATATGTAGTTTTGTGGACCATTGTTCCTGGGCAGTGATATGCATAAATGTTTCTGCTTTTACCTTCTTCTCCCTTAGATACCAACAGAAGAGTAGAAGGNCTGGGCTGAGATGTCTTTACACANACACACAATCCTAGTTCCCATCTCTTGTAAAGGGTTTGTATTGGAGACTATGTCTCTATCTTGGATAAGGTTTTGCCTGTACTTCACAAGATTACTTTCTTTCCCTCAGAGGCAAAGTCTCAAGCATCAGACTTAAGTCATCACNATAACAATTTCATGGGCTCCATGCAGATAAAAAATAANAAATGCAAATATCCTTCTAAAGAACAAATTTCTCCCTTACATTCTACATTCAACNTTTAGTCATTCATCATTCATTCATTCAGTCATTCATCAAAATTACAACATAAGGACTCATGAAAACATACAGCTGTAGTCACATCTATTCTAGTCATAAGCATATATTAATCACCTTCTGGATTTACCTGTCACTTCAGACTTCCAAGTGGCCATTTGCTCTACATATCAGTTCTCTGACAGAACTAAGAAAGGTTTACTTCTATTTTATCCAGCATTTTTTTTCTTGTTGTTTGGATTGAAGTAACAATTTTCAATCCTTGTTCTTGTTAGAGCTGAAACAGAATGTTAATTTGTGTTATTTAAAGTCAGTATGTTTGTGGTAGCTATAGATAACTAATACCAAACAACAGAAAGAGATACTGTNAGCCCTATTCCTCTAATAGGCAGATTACTCGGAAAGGCTTCATAAGCTGTTAGATATAACATAGGTTGGCGTATTACTGTAACAAGGCTATCTGAATTGCTCTTTATTTATAATGACAAAAGAAGAAGCCATACATCCATGAAGCAGCACTAGCCTTTCACTTGGAAAATGTTCATGTTTCCCTTCTGCTTTCTAAACTAGCATGAGGGCATAGTCTCTCACACACTGTTTAAGCAAGTTAAAACAATTACAGTTTTATCATATATTTTCTAATAACCAGACCTAAAGGACTCTTTCTTCACTTTTCATACCCTTGATAATATAGATCTTCTTCAAACTACAGTGGTTCAACTTATCTTTATTATTTTATACTGGTGAAAAAGAAATGCATAGTCAATGGAAATCATACCTTAAATTCTGAATTGTGGTCTTTTCCTAGATCACACTCTTCTACGATGCTGAACAAAATCAGGTGGAGGAAGTGCCCAGTCAATCTTGCAATCAAAGGGGATGGGAGGTAGAACTACACTATAAACACATTTCCAGTTGTTGAGATTCCCACTTCTAGCAGGATTATCACTATGGAATCCTATCATAAGTCCCAGAGGATCAGTATTTGTATTTCATCCCCTTTATGAGATCATCTCCTTGGCTTGTNTGTGAATTTTATTCTCCTTTACTATGCATTCAAACTTCTAGTTTTGTTGCATAATTTCAAATGTCCATTTCTGTAAAGGTTTACCCGTGCTATTGTGTGTATTGAAAGCTAGTTTTAAATATTATCAACTTTTAATCAAAAATAAACTAAAGCCTAATTAACACACCCATTGTAGCTTGAGTTTCAAAAAGTAAATAATTTTGTCATACTTCTTAAAAGGTAGATGCTTTCNATGTTACACATTATCAGTAGAATTGTACATCATCCAAGAGGNTTACTGAAGCACTTAATTATAAATTAAATATTAATTATCAAGGTATCCCTAACAGGTAGATAAGCAAATTAGGACAAGATNTCTCTCAAAGTTTAAATCCACTGAAAAGGCAAGGTAGGTCATTTATCAAAAGAAAGACTTCCTACATATCANCCAAGTCCAGTCACTAAAACAATCTATAAATTCTGATATCATTAAATTGATAATGACTAATCTGGACTTCATTCCAGCCAAGTCATTTTTTTTCAATATTAAGGTAGCCCTAAATTACCTAAACATATACTTTTCTAAATGCTGTATGGCAGAATTGAAGTTTTCATTTCAACAACATTGAAATGATGTTTTAATATAGTGTCACTTTCTGACTTTGCCCAGCTACTTTCTTAACTCCATAGTAGAAAATCAATACTTCTTTTGGTTAGGTACTAGCTCATACATTAATGACTAGACATCAGTCAGAATTTGGCTACATTTTGACAGAAATACTTCAGCCAGGCATATGAGATGAACTATATTTTATTTTTCATGATTTCTTGTATCAATATTACTTTCTTGTCCCTTAATGAGGTTTCTGGCTACATGATAAGTAGGGGAAACAGTAGGTTCTTTCCTAGAGGGGAAATAATGACAAAAATAAAAGTGCATCAGAAACTCCATTCTCTGGAAAATACTCATAAGGACATGAACACACTTGCTGAGATTTAGGTTTAGATGATAAAATGATATAACATTCTAGCATGGGGATACCCTCATCAGTGACCATCTACGGCTCCCTGTGCTTTGTCGGTTAAATATCTGGTTCTGTTTGATTAGCCTCTAGCTTCTGTACTTGTAGAATGAGCAACATCCATCACAAGGCTATGGATATGAACAACAAAGCCAATATTCCAAGTCACTCCATGTACTTCTGGTCAAACATGATGCTCTAAACATACANACGGAAACTGGAATTGACCACAGAAGTAACATTCAAGGAGACTTGAGGAGAATTTGAGCTGTTAACATGTTCTACCGAAAGAGATCCAGCACTGGAAAAGACATCATTNCAACTTCACAGTTCAAACAAAATGTTGCCTATNGGTAGATTTAAGTCCACAGGAATAAATGAAGAACAGCAGCTATATCTTTTCTTATCATGTAAAAAAATCATAATATTCTACAAAACAATTAGAACAGTGACTCAAAGGTGGACTTTAGATAGGATATATATATAATATATGTAAAACCATTAAGTCAGGCTAAAAGAAATAGAAGGACTAGAATTATTAGTACCCACCTGAAATAAATAGTGACAAGTTGAAATGAATGTTTTATTCCACAGGCTGACTACTATCAGAAAATAGATTGACACAGAACTAAACTAATTCATTTTTTATTGTTTGTATTTTTTAATTATTAATTTTTTATTCATTTTACATACCAACCACAGTTTCCCTTCCCTCCTTTCCTCCAATTCCCTCCCCCCACCTCCTTTCTACCTCCTGCCCATCACTCCTCAGAAAAAGTGAGGCCTCCCATGGATGGAAGTCAACAACACATGGCATATCTAGTTGAGGCAGGACTAAGCTCCTCCCCCCTGCATTAAGGCTGACCTAGGCATCCCACCATAGGGAATAGGTTCCAAAAAGCCAGCTCATGTGCCAGGGACAGATTCTAGTCCCACTGTTAGGGGTCCCACAAACAGACCAAACTACACAACTGTCACCCACAGGCAGAGGGCCTAGGTTGGTCTCATGTAGGCCCCCCAGCTGTCAGTCTAAAGTCTGTGAGCTCTCACAAGCTCAGGTCAGCTGTCTCTGTGGGTTTCTCTATCTTGATTTTGACTCCCCTCCCCCCAGCTCATATAATTCCTCTTCCCTCTCTTCAACAGGATTCCCAGAGTTTGGCACAAAGTTTGGCTATGGATCTCTGCATCTGCTTCCATTATCAGTTACTGGATGAAGAGTCTATGATGACAGTTAGGCTATTCACCAATCTGATTACAGGAGAAGGCCAGTTCAGGTACCCTTACCACTGTTGCTAGGAGTCTTACCTGGAGTCCTCCTTGTGGATTCCTGGGATTTTTCCTTAGCACCAGGTTTCTCCCTAATCCCATAATGGCCACCTCTATCAAGATGTCTCTTTTGTTGCTCTCCCTTTCTGTCCNNCCCATCACTCCTCAGAAAAAGTGAGGCCTCCCATGAATGGAAGTCAACAACACATGGCATATCTAGTTGAGGCAGGACTAAGCTCCTCCCCCCTGCATTAAGGCTGATCTAGGCATCCCACCATAGGGAATAGGTTCCAAAAAGCCAGCTCATGTGCCAGGGACAGATTCTAGTCCCACTGCTAGGGGTCCCACAAACAGACCAAACTACACAACTGTCACCCACAGGCAGAGGGCCTAGGTCGGTCTCATGTAGGCCCCCTAGCTGTCAGTCTAAAGTCTGTGAGCTCTCACAAGCTCAAGTCAGCTGTCTCTGTGGGTTTCCCCATCTTGATTTTGACTCCCCTCCCCCCAGCTCATATAATTCCTCTTCCCTCTCTTCAATAGGATTCCCAGAGTTTGGCACAAAGTTTGGCTATGGATCTCTGCATCTGCCTCCATCATCACTTACTGGATGAAGGGTCTATGATGACAGTTAGGCTATTCACCAATGTGATTACAGGAGAAGGCCAGTTCAGGTACCCTTACCACTGTTGCTAGGAGTCTTACTTGGAGTCCTCCTTGTGGATTCCTGGGATTTTTCCTTAGCACCAGGTTTCTCCCTAACCTCATAATGGCCACCTCTATCAAGATGTCTCTTTTGTTGCTCTCCCTTTCTGTCCTTCCCACAACTCAACTATCCTGATCCCTCATATTCGCATCCCCTCCTCTCCCAGCCCCCAATTTACCCAGAAGATCCCATCTATTTCTCCTTCCCAGGGCAATCCATGCAGTCCTCTTAGGGTACTCCTTGTTACCTAGTTTCTCTAGGGCTGTGGATTGTAGCTTAGTTATCCTTTGCTTTATACCTACTTGAATAGGTAGGATTAACATAGTAAAAATGACAATCTTACCTAAAGCAATCTACAGATTCAATGAAATCCCCAACAGAATCCCAACATAATTCTTCACAGACTCAAAAGAACAATACTCAACTTCATATACAAAAACATAAAACACAGAGTAGCTAAAACAATCCTGTACAATAAAGGAACTTCCAGAGGCATCACGATCCCTGACTTCAAACTCTACTATAGAGCTATAGTAATAAAAACAGCTTGGTATCATCATAAAAACAGACATGTGGATCAATGGAATCAAATAGAAGACCCTGACATTAATCCACAAACCTATGAACACCTGATTCTTGACAAAAAAAGCCAAAATTGTACAGTGGAAAAAAAGAAACTTCAACAGATGGTGTTGGCATAACTGGATGTCAACGTGAAGAATGCAAATAGATTCATTTCTATCACCCTGCACAAAACTTAAGTCCAAGTGGATCAAGACCTCAACAGAAGTCCAGTCACACTGAACCTGATAGAAGAGAAAATGGGAAGTAGCCTTGAACACATTGGCACAGGAGACTACTTCCTGAATATAACAGTACAGTAGTACAGACACAGAGATTGACAATTAATAAATAAGACCTCCTGAAACTGAAAAGCTTCTTTAAGGCAAAAAATGGTCCAATTTAACAATGCAATTACTGCATCTAAAGAGACAGCCCTCACTGGGTGGTGATGATAATACACACCTTTCATCCCTGTACTTGGGAGGCAAAGCCAGACAGACCAGGCCAACCAGGACTACAGAGCAAGTTCTAAGACAGCCAGAGCTACATAGAGAAACTCTGTCTTGACAACTTTACAAGCCAAAGAGAGAGAGAGACCAGTTCAAAAGGAACATGGAGGCTAGGACTGTAGCTTGATGGCAAAGTGCTCAGCCACTATGCATACATAAGTCCTTGGGTTTGATCTCCAGAAAAAGAAAAAAATCACAAGTACAATATACAATTACATAATGTCTACAGACAAATAGTTTAGATTTAAAACATACCTAAAAGGAAAAATGAAGGGAAATTACCATGGAAATAGTAACAGAAACAAAGAATATCCATAGAGAAATAATATGGAATTTATATCAAAATACTANTCAAAAAAGAAGCCTTTAATTATGATATGAATGAATACATCANAAAAACATGATAACCATATGTCCACCTAATAACAGATACCTAACCATAGCACAAACTGATTTTAAAAAATTCAAAAAAAAATGTAATTTTAATATCCCATCCTCAGTAACATCTAAAGCATCTGAAGAGAAAGCAGAAAATTCACATGTCTATGGAACATTAGCATCAACTAACTCATCCTTGGAATGAATTCCTCAAANTATACACAGAATTATCTTTAGGATAAAATAGGTTAATCCATACAACAAGTTTCCATTAATTTAACAGATTGACATACAAAGTATGTTCTCCAACCCCAGTGAACTAATCCTTAAATAAAAGAAAGAAATCTNGGAAAACAACAAACATTTGAAAATTAAGCACCATAGTTCAAAATAACTCTTGATTCAAAAAAAGAAATTACAAAGAAAATGATTCTGCTTACTGAATATGCAAAAATAATACATCAAAATTTATTGACTTAGGGTGTCTGGAGCAATGGCTCAGCACTTAAGAACACATGTTGTTTGTACAGAGGACTCATGTTCAGTTCCCAGCACCCTACCTTGGGCAGTTCACAACAACTTGCCATTTCTTTTTCCACATGATCTGACACATCTTTCTTGGATCTATGTGAACCTGCACTCCAATAGCACTTCACACACACACACACACACACTCACAAACAAATAAATAAAAACAAGTATGAATCTTTAAAGACGATGTGAAAGCAAAAAGGGGCAGGTAAGAAAGTACAGAGTGAATATAATTGAAGTCTATTGTTTATACTTATGAAAATGTAATCAGAGCCCACCAGCACTGCTTGGGACCAAGAGGGGAGTCTCTATCCCCATAGCTGAACACCCCAGCCCCTCAGCTTTGGGCTCAGGGCCACAGCCCTGTGCCTCCACACCACCACCCATTGCAGTCCCAGTTTCAGGCCTGTAGGCAGGTCTCCTACAGATAGCTCAGACCACCACCATCCCCCACTAAATCCTGTAACCCTCACACCCCAACTCCCCCAAACTCCACCTTCCCTTGGTGCTCCCTTAAACTGCTCCCTGAGATAGAGCCTGCCAGCACCGATTGGACCAAGAGACAGAGACTGCTAGGACCAAATGGACTAAGAGCTGCTCCCTGAGACACAGAGTCCATCAGCACTGATTGTACCAAGAGCCCTAATTAGATCAAGAGCTCCCATTGGACCAAGAGTATGGATCGGACCAAGAAAGGCCCCCGCAGACACAGGCATCACCTGCACCTAGTAGAGGAAGAAATGAGTAGACGTCAGTACAAAAATACAGTCAACAACATAAAGACAAATATGGCCCTATCAGAACCTAGTGATTCTACATCAGCAAAACCTGAACACCCCAACGCAGAAGAAACAGAAGAAATCAACCTTAAAAAATGACATTAAGAAGATGATAGAGTCACTTAAAGAGGAAACGAAAAATTTCATTAAAGAGAAGATGAAAAATTCCCTTAAAGAGGAAATGAAAAATTCCCTTAAACAAATCGAAGAAAAGACAAACAAAACATTGGAAGAAATCAAAGAAAGCCAAGGAAAAGCAATTAAACAGGTGAAGGAAACAGTTCAAGATTTAAAAACAGAAATTCAGACAATAAAGAAGACACAATCTGAGAGAATGCTGTAAATGGAAAATCTAAGTAAATGAACAGGAACTACCGATGCAAGCATATCCAACAGAATGCAAGAGATGGAACAGAGAGTCTCCGATGTAGAAGACACAATAGAGAAAATAGATTCGTCAGTCAAAGAAAACACTAAAACCAAAAAAGTCATAACACAAAACTTCCAAGAAATTTGGGACACCATGAAAAGACCAAACCTAAGAATAATAGGGATAGAAGAAAGCACAGAAAATATATTCAAAATATTATAGAAGAAAACTTTCCCAACCTAAAGAAGGAAATAACTATGATGATACAAGAAGCTTACAGAACACCAAATAGGCTGGATCTA